>CAJHQP010002886.1:0-76483 GCA_905132765.1 Moricandia arvensis | reverse complement strand
CTTATGAATAAGAATAACACAAAAAGAGCAGATTCTTCCCAAGACAAGAGCAATGAATCTCTCCAAGACAATAAATAAATGGCTCGGTTTATCACTCCCTAAAACAATAACCAAACCAAACCGTCACAAACCGGTATAGCTATTGGTTTTGTAAAGAGGTTCGGGTTATCGATGGTCATGAAGTCGAGTTTGGTAAGAGCAAGACATAGAGTTAGTCAGGCAGTCACCAACACCTGCTAGGAAATGGACCTACTGTGTTTCAGGGGACGTGGTTTATTATCTTATACGTTTTTTTTTCTGAACACAATCTTATTCGTATTTTCTTAATAATTGAATCGAAGTAATAATTGATCTCATTATCTATTTCTCCCATGCTTGATAGCACAATTTAAAAAATTCATATTTCGTGTATAACTCTAAGACATTCCACGTTTTGTAGTCTTCTGCATGGGAAAGCATATTATATAATTAGACGTTATTATATTTATCTTCGAATAAACCATCGCATAGTGGCCTAGTGGTAAAGCGCTCACAGCTGTGAGTAGCGCCCTTGGTTCGACATGCGGTGGCCACAACGGATTTAACATCCCTTCCGTTAGGGTTCAGAACTTCTTCGGGGATAATCGGACCTCTAAATAAGCTCCGGACATCTGAGTTATCAAAAAAAAAAAATATATTTATCTTCGAATATATGACTTCAAGCATATGTTGTTAAAAATATGGCTTCGAGCATATATGGTATACAATTCATCCCTAAAAACACTTCTTGGACTAGGTCTTGGGATTTTGGATATGGATTCGCTTTGATTATTTTGGTATGGATAATTTGGATAGGGAATAAGATAATTCATTTATTACTTAGCTTATTTTTTATTTAATTTAGGTAGTTTTGGATTCAGTTCGGTTCAAATAGTAAAACTAAGAACCGATAAAATACTCAAAAAATGGTTTCATTTAGTTCTGGTTCCGTTCGAATAGTTCAAATTAAACATTAGATATTTTAGGTAAAATATCAAATAATTAAGATAATTCATATTAAAATTTTGGATATTTCAAATTATTTTGGATAACTAAAATAAATAAAAATGGATTTTTTTCATATACTTTCAGGTCGTTCAAATATTTGATAATAATTTGGTTTTCTGTAATTATTTCAGATACTTTTAATAGATTTTTAAATTATAAATATATATACATATATATAATTAATATTTTTTATATTCAGGTATCTTTCTGATTTTATGTTCGGTTTCGGTTTAATTATTTTGAATATAAAATATAAATATCATTCAGATATTTGAGGGTTTTGGTTCAATTTGAATATATCGATTTGGTCTGATTCAATCTACGGTTTAGGATTTTCTGCCCAAACCTATTAAAAACTTTGAAGGTGATAGATAGGCTTCGAGCAAGATCAAGTTATACACAAATTAGTTTGAAAATAAAGATTATTTTATTGTCAATCTTAGAATACAAATAAAAATGAAAAATACAATACAGAGTAAGCCACACATCTGGCTTTTTTATTTGTTTTAAGTTTAGAAAAACTTAATTATTCACTCAAAATAATCATAAAATAAAGCAAACCAGACTTCGACAAAACCGGGTTTAGTTATTCTTGGCGTCGTTTTCAAAAGACCAGCTCCAAATATCGTGACGCTCAGCGTCACGTCCCATGGCACCAGCAAAACCGACATAACTGTTCTGTAGAACAACATCACTGAGCTCTCTCGGACCTTGTATCAAAGGTCTCTTAGGCTTCTTCACGTTCTCAGGCGCGAGCGTAATCGTAATCCTATTATCTCTGTTCCTAAACTCAACCCAAGCTGTAAACCTCTCTCCACTACTCAAGTTCACATCTCTAAAAGACCAAACTCTCCTCTTCCCGACACGTGTCTGCACCCAGTAACCAGCTTTCTCCGCAACATTCGAAGTCATGGAGTTGACGTTGAGTCCAACGTGGTTGCCACTAATGTCTTGAAACTCTTTGTTCTGGAAAGTGTCGAACTCGACTGCAAAGAGGTGGTTCTCCGGTTTACCGTTGTTGGTTTTGTTGAGTATCCCGAGGAACCCGCCTCCCGAAGCGCCGGAGTTATCCGCGGTGGGGACGACGATGAAGGCGAGGCCTTGACCGGAGTTTGGTTTGGTGCGGGGAGTGATGGAGAAAGTGAAAGAGGTTTGGAATGAGTAAGGAGCTGAGTCGTTGGTGTTAGAATTGATGATTTATGAAGAGAAAGAGTATGAACACTCAAGAACACTCAAGAACACTCAAGAACAAATAAGAATAAGAAGGAGAGAAACTTATTTCCTTGATTCATTTCTTTGCAAATACATTGTAATATATAGAGAATACAAAAGACATCTTCCATAAACAAGGTCCATGAATTCATGAACTCCCATAAACAAGGTCCATAATTTTGGGAACCATGTTTTAAGGATCCATGAATTCATGAGCTCCCATAAACAAGGTCCATAATTTTGGGAACCATGTTTTAGGGATCCATGATTTCTTCATGTCAACACTCCCCCTCAAGCTTGACCATATGAAACAAGTCAAGCTTGGAAAGCCATGAAGTATTCCCTCATTAAAACCTTTACTTGGAAAAACCACTTGGGATAAAAACCAAGAAAAGGAAAAAGAGTAGAACACTCCATGGTGAGGGGATCACTGACATGGAAGGTTTATGAGTCCTAGTCTTGGAAGAATGGACTCACAAACTTTGCTGCTGGCCGCCTTGGTGAAGATGTCCGCCAGTTGATCTTCACTCCTTGTGTAGCATGGGAGGATCACTTGCTGCTCTACTGCTTGTCTTACCTTGTGGCAGTCTACTTCTATGTGTTTTGTCCTCTCATGGAAGACTGAATTGGACGCAATGTGTATTGCGGCTTGGTTGTCACAATGCATGGTCATGGGGTTGGTGATCTCAATCCCCAAGTCGCCTAGAAGACTCTTTATCCAGATGAGTTCACTGGTTAATTTCCTCATTGATCTGTACTCTGCTTCTGCACTTGAGCAAGACACAACCTTCTGCTTCTTACTCTTCCATGTAACCAAATTTCCTCCAATGAATGTGCAATAGCCGGTAGTTGATCTTCTGTCTGTTCTATCTCCAGCCCAATCTGCATCACAGTATCCAACAACCTCAGTGTTTCTGTTGCAAGCCATCCATACGCCTTGACCTGGAGCCTCCCTTAAGTATCTTAGGATTCTCTCCACCATGTTCCAGTGATGAACCTTGGGATTTTGCATGTGCTGGCTCACCTGATTTACTGCAAAACAAACATCTGGCCGGGTAATGGTTAGATAGATCAGCTTCCCAACAATTCTCCTATATTGCTTGACATCTTCAAATGGAGTATCTTCATACTCCCCCTCTCGCAGTGTCTTGTAGCCTTCTTCAAGTGGTGTCTTGGCTTGTCTTCTTCCAAGATCTCCTGCCTCCTTTAGAATATCCAAAGTATATTTTCTTTGGGACATGAACAACCCCTCCTTTGATCTGCACATCTCAATCCCGAGGAAGTACTTCAGTTCACCTAGATCCTTGATGTCAAATGCGGTCTTGAGGAATGTCTTGGTGGCACTGATCCCCTCCTTGTCACTACCAGTAATGATGATGTCGTCCACATAGACTAGGATCACAATAATCCCGGACTTGCTGGTGAGAGTGAAGAGTGTGTGATCCGCTTGAGACTTCACAAATCCTCTTCCATTCAATGTAGTGCTTAGTTTGTGGTACCAAGCTCTTGGTGATTGCTTCAAGCCATAGATCGCCTTTCTGAGTCTAAGGACATTTCCTGGCTTTACCATCTCTTGCATTCCCGGAGGTGGTCTCATGTACACTTCATCTTCTAGTTCACCTTGTAGAAAAGCATTCTTTACATCCATTTGCCAAAGATCCCACTCTAGGTTCACTGCCAATGAGATGAGTATCCGGATTGTATGAAGCTTTGCCACTGGTGCAAACGTGTCTAGATAATCTTCTCCATACACTTGTGTGTATCCTCTTGCTACCAGTCTGGTTTTCTTCCTTTCTGGCTTTCCATTTGCAAGATACTTGATGGTATGCAAGAGTCTGCTGGTCACGGCTTTCTTTCCTCTTGGAAGCTCAGTCTCATACCAGGTGTTGTTCTTGATCATGGCATTGATCTCTTCTTCAACAGACTCTCTCCATTCTTTGTCTTGCATTGCCTCTTCATAGGTGTTTGGGATGTACTCTTGATCCAATTCTCCAATGAAGACTTGATGTTCTTCTGGATATTGAGCAAGCGAGCATACTGCACTCACTGGATGTGCCACAGCTTTAGCATTGAAGTAGACTTTCGGTTGCCTGATTCTTGTGCTCCTTCGCAAAGGCTGTATCTGATCAGGTGCTGCCTCATTTGTTTCTTCTGGAACTTGATCTTGAGTCTCAGGAACTGATTCTGATTTGGTCTCATCCTGATCATGAGCTTCTTGTTGATTCCCCCTTTCAGGGTCAGGATGGACAATTTTTTCCTTTTCATTAATCACATCTTCTTCAACTACAGCTTCTGGAACAGGTGCAGTAGCTTCAGGGATATTCCTTCTTGTTTCTTGAGTTGCTGGAGACATGCCAATGCCGAAGTTCTCCAAAATGATTCTGAGGTTTGTGGCTCTTTCGGATTGCGGTAAGTCCCTCAGATCATCCCAATTCTTCACCTCATAATATCCCTTTGTTTCCACAAACTTCACATCCCTTGATATTAAAACTTTTCTGGCTACTGGATCATAGCACTTATACCCCTTTTGTGTTGGAGAGTAGCCAATGAACATCGCTTTTGTGCTCCTGGCATCCAGTTTGTTTCTCTGCTCCCCTGGTATCAGCACAAAGCAGAGACATCCAAACACCCGTAAGTGGTCCAAAGCCGGCTTGGTCTGGTTAAGGACTTCAAACGGTGATAGATCTTTGAGGACTTGAGTTGGAGTCCTATTGATCAGATAAGTAGCAGTCACCACCGCATCACTCCAGAATCTTTTTGGAACATTGGTGTGGAACATCATTGATCTGGCTACCTCCATCAGGTGTCTGTTCTTCCTTTCAGCAACTCCGTTTTGTTGAGGAGTATACGGACAACTTGTTTGATGAATAATTCCATGTTGAGCCAGGTACTGTTTGAATGCATGACTTGTGTATTCTCCACCATTGTCTGATCTGAGGATCTTCAGCTTGACATTGAAGTGGTTGGAGACATGAGCTTGGAAATTCTTGAAGGCGTCTAACACCCTATCCTTGGACTGAATCAGTGTCAACCAAGTGTATTTGGATTTTTCATCAATGAAGGTGACAAAGTATTTGTGATTCTCCCTTGACACACATGGAGCCGTCCATACATCAGAGTGAACCAAGTCAAAGCAACTCTCATAGGTGGTGCCAGACCGTGGAAAGACTGTCCTACAATGCTTCCCCAATATGCAGGCTTCACACTCTTCATTCTTAGACACCACTCCAGGGAATATCAGGTTTAGAGCTCTTGTATGGGGATGTCCCAATCTGGCATGCCATATTGTGTTCTCAGCGCCATTAACGGTGCTAGCCAGGCAGTGAGGCATAGATGATTCTGGCACCATATTCCTCTCAAGATGATACATTTGCTGATGATTGTGCCCTTTTCCAATGACCTTTCCTGTCTTCAGGTCTTGAAACTCAACTTCATCTGGTCTGAACACAACTTGGCAGCCCAAATCAATCGTAGCCCTTCTTACTGATAACAAGTTAGATGAAAATCCAGGCATATACAAGGCAGTAGATTCCTTATCAAACACTTTAAGGTTCCCTATCCCTTCTATCTTCACCTTATCACCATTTGCTATGACTACATTCCCTACGGCAGGCTGGATATTACTAATCAAGTTTCTATCACAAATCATGTGATGGCTTGCTCCTGAATCTATTATGATAGGTTTAGAGTCAAGAGAATGTGTACCAGCCTTCTTGGAAGCAATGAGAGCCAAGACAGTGCTCCAGATAAAGGAATTGGCGTCTTTTCTGGTCACAAAATCATCAGATGAGGTCGTACCAACTTGATTTCTCCACATGTCTTCAGTTGAATCACCCATGTGAGCAGAATACATGGTTCTCCCTTGAATTGCTTGCTGCTCCTTGGGTTTACATTTATCCGGCTGGCCTTTGAGAGGATCACCATCATCTAGGTATGGAATCTTTCTTCCAGTAAAGAAATTCTTTATCAGTGTGTTGAATGATGAGTCTAGGTGTAGGAGAAAGCTGAGGAACCGATCGTTCTCATAGATGGTTTGGAGACTCTCCCATAAACACCCATAAGCGGTTTGAAGACTCTCCCATAGTCTCTTGGCGGTTTTGATGTGAGAATTGATCTTCAGGATTGGTTTTGACAAGGAGTTACAGATGAGAGCCAGAGCTTGTTGGTCTTCTTGAACCCATTGGTTGTGGTTGTTCACGTATCTATCTTCTTCAGCCATCCTCTTTGAAGTTCCAGCCTTCATGATATGGCTGTCCCAAAGTCCATGACATCCCAAGGTGATTCTGGCCACTCTTGACCATGAGAGATAATTAGGACCCTCAAGGGTCACGGAAATTATGTTTTCCTTCTCCATTTTTATGATTTGCGGAATGAGAATAACATAAAAGCTTTGCTGAATAAAAGAGAAGGATAGAGAAGGTTTGCGGAATGAAGTAGGAGCTTAAAGCTCTGATACCATGTTAGAATTGATGATTTATGAAGAGAAAGAGTATGAACACTCAAGAACACTCAAGAACACTCAAGAACAAATAAGAATAAGAAGGAGAGAAACTTATTTCCTTGATTCATTTCTTTGCAAATACATTGTAATATATAGAGAATACAAAAGACATCTTCCATAAACAAGGTCCATGAATTCATGAACTCCCATAAACAAGGTCCATAATTTTGGGAACCATGTTTTAAGGATCCATGAATTCATGAGCTCCCATAAACAAGGTCCATAATTTTGGGAACCATGTTTTAGGGATCCATGATTTCTTCATGTCAACAGTTGGTGGGTTTGAATGGGATGGGGTTGATGTAGAGACCTTGACCGTGAGAGAATGGGTTCTCGTCTCGGGTCATGGACCAGGCTCCGGATCGGCCTACACCGTCGGAGGAAGCACCGAGCTCTGCGTCTCCTAGGAACAACAAGTTGTTTCCATCGAAGGTTTTGAAGTTGAACTTGACGGCAAAAGCTGTTTGAGCTAAGAACAGAGCAAGAAAACAGAGTTTGTGAATCTGCATTGTGTGTGTTTGTGTTGTGACTGAAAGAATCTCAGGGTGGTGATGTGTTTATATAAGAGTTTACGTAAGCCATCGAGTTTGATTGTTCAAAGTGGAAGGAATCAAATTATTCGAGAATGGTCAAATAAATTACGCCAAGTGGACGTGTTGGCGCGTTACAGACGCCGCCACAAGGGCCTGGACCTACTAGATGTCTTTAGATGAACCATCCTTATCTTTTTGCTAATTATGTTACGTGATATCTTGTCCCCTTTCTCTACGAAACATTGTAAGATATTTGACACGTTGATCATTATTCTTGGCCTGTTTCATTGCTGTGTGCTGTGTCTTTTTCCAGTACATCGTGGATACAAGAGTTCTTTATATCTATTATGAAGAAACATTCTTCATCGAGAGCCGTCTTAGCTCAGTGGTAGAGCGCGTGACTTTTAATCCCCACAGACGGCGGTTTGTCTTTTTTTTTGGGGTCAAGAAATGCATTAGAGCTAAGACGTCTCACAATGTCAACTGAAAAGGTTTAAAAATCATGGAAGAGGAGCTAACTAAAAACTCAAACAACAAAGACTAGTGTTACTTCTCCTTTCGATTGTATGATGAAGGGGAGCTCAACCAAACCTGTGGTTCAGGAAGCTTGCTCGACGTTTTTATCCCACGACTCTACTGAACCCACGTGGATGATGCTCCCACGAGTCCACGACCATGAGCAGAACCTTTTTGCTGCACTTCCTTTTCATGCCGTGCATACAATGCTATAGAAAGGTTCGTCTTCCCTACGATTTTGCTACCTTTTTAAGACTTGCTATTAGTCTCATGAGAGAAGGGGTCTACTTGTTGCTGTGTAGATGAAAAGAAAATGGAGTTCGAAATTAGAACTGCAGCTTTAGCCAAAGAGAATATACTCTATTTATCCGAACTTGGGGCTCTTGCTGATAGCATTCCTTCGTCAGATCGTCCGTGACCTTAAAATACAGACCGTAAGCTAAGTAGAACAATGCTCTTAACATAAATACCAAAAAAACAATGTTGGAATGTTTAAAGAAAAAAATTCATTGTGTCTTGTATGTTAAGAAGTCACTATCCTTGATTATGATTAAAATCACATAATTTCCTTGTTTCTTATCATAAATGATATTTTATTGTTTGTTCAAGGATGTTGATTCTAGTGATTAATATTATTCAAGTTTTACCAAAAAGAGTCATAGATAACTTTTCTTTGTAAACATACAAGCGAAATTACTGACATATCATAAAATATTAAATAGTGATCCGCGACTTGAATAAAAATGAAACATATGAGACGTTTTAAAAATATAAGACGTTTTAAAAATATAAGACGTTTTGAAAATGAAACATATTTTAAAAATATTTAGGATATTTTCATATGAGACGTTTTGTTAATTAAAATAAAATGTTTGTTAAGCAATATATGGAGTATTATCTAAATCAGAAACAAAATCTTATAATCCAAATCTATGTTGATAGAAATAGTAAGATTGTATTTTAAAAAATATAATTTGTAAAATTTTATTTTCAGGAAAGTAAAGAATAATTAATTTCTAATTTTTTTTGAAAGATCCTATGCTAGTGACATATCAACATGATAATTTTGACATTTACGGTAATGACACATCACGGTAACAAATTTGTGAACAAACCTATATATAAAGAGTTTTTTTTTTTAAATTGTTTCTCTTTTAATATAAAAAATTATTTAATTTTATTGTTTTTTTTGCCCATCTGAATAACTGTTTAAAAATAATTATAGTGATATATCTTCAACATACATATTTCTATATTTTATAAGATTCACAATAGCTAGAATTTATGTGTATCATAAATTCTGACAAACATTTTATTTGCAACATGTTGATTTTTTTATAAATTTGATCTATTAATTTACAGAATCACACTCTCTGAAATCAAACCCCAGATTTATACAGTACTAGATATGGACCCGTGCGTTGCATGGGTTTTATTTGATATTTTAATTCCAAAAAACATAAAATGAATGAAAATATTTTTCACATTAGTTATTGGATTTTCAGTATATATTCGTGTAACACTTATTTTTAATAATAATAATTTATTTTCTTACATAAATTTTTATTAGTAATTCTATTTCAATAATCATGGTATTTTAAAATAGTATATTACTAAAATATTTAGTTGTAGATAACTGAAACATATTGAATTGGTATAAACTCTCTATATTTTTTTATATTGGTTAAGACAAATTAAATCAACACAATTCAAAATACTAATGTTACACGACATTGTCAATCAAATATGTATTATTGATAGCCAATTAAGTATCAAATATATTGCTAGATAAACATCAAATTTGTGTACTTTAGCATCAACAATGTGACTTTAACCTCTTTATATATATATAGATATATAATATTATTAAAAATTTCTTGATATATAATATTTTTAAAATAATATTAGTGCTAGGTAGTTGAAACTTATATATTTTTTTTATCAATATAACATCTCCATATTATTTCGATAGTTTAATACAAATTAAAAAAAAAACATTATTTGAAATTGTTAATGCTCTATATTAATCAATATTTGTTACACATAATCATCTGAATATCAAAATAAGTTGGTGGACAAATATTAAAAATTGTTTATTTAAGGCTCAACATGGTTTGTGTTTGACCCCTTTCTAAATATATCATATATTATTGAAAACTTCTTGATATACAATATTTTGTAAAACGCTATTGTCATCATGTTTTGTGCCTACTTTTAGTATCTGAAGTCCTGCAGTTGTAGTGACCCTTGATAGTGCGACGTACAATTGTCCGTGAGAGAAGATTGGACTTGGTAAATATAAACCAACTTTGTTTAAGCTTTGACCTTGGCTCTTGTTGATAGTCATTGCATAGCAAACTCGTACAGGGAATTGACGTCTTTTCAGTTTGAAAGGCCATTTTGCATCTGTTGGTGTGAGACTTATTCTAGGAATAAGAACTCGTTTTCCCACATTAGTTCCGGTAAGAATTTCTGCTTCAATAATTCTGTTGCCTAAGCGAGTTATTAGTAACCTTGTACCATTGCAAAGTCCTTCTCGTTGATTTAAATTCCTTAGTAGCATGACTGGAACACCTATCTTGAGATCAAGTCTGTGATTTGGAATCCCTGAAAACTTTAATGAATTTAAAAAATCAGTGGGATATAGAATATGCTGATTTGCCACTTCTTCTTTGTCGTCACCAATACTATCAGAACTCAAATATTCTTTCTGCTCTCCGTCTAAGCAAGATATCATGTAGTTATTCACTTCGTCCACCGTTTCATTCCTTGGAGTAAGTATCGCTCTCTCAATAAGATAATTCTTGTCTTTAAAATGAATTTGGAAATCTTGATATGTAGACTTTGTAATGCATTCAACATGATTTCCATTGTTTTGCAAGAGAAGTTTGTTGTCTATTTCAACTATGTTGATTTCTTCATTCGAGGTTTTATATTTTGCTGGTGTAGGTGTGGTGCCGTCACCGATACCTAATAGCCATTTAGCAAAATCTTTCTCAGCTTGGTGTAACCTCATATTTTTCTCAAGAGTGAATATAGAGCAATAATTCCATAAATAGGAACGGTTGATTGTTGCCATAACAGTTTGTTGCCTTGTGCCTTGTGGTATGACTGGCAGAATTTGTCTAAAATCACCACCAAGGAGTACTGTTTTCCCTCCAAAGGGTTTTGTTGCTGCATCTGGATCTGCCACAGAGAGTACATCTCGCAAAGTCTTATCAAGAGCTTCAAACGCAAAACGATGACACATAGGTGCTTCATCCCAGATAATGAGATCTGTTTTTTCAAGTAATTCAGAAAGCATGGTACCACGACTAATGTTGCACATAGTGTCTTGATTAAGATCTATCGGTATCTTGAAACGCGAATGTGTTGTTCTACCATTAGGTAAAAGTATAGCTGCAATTCCAGATGATGCCACTGGTAGCACAATTTTTCCTTGTGATCTTAACCTTGAGATGATTGTCTTATAAACATATGTTTTTCCTGTTCCTCCTGGTCCATTGAGAAAAAATAATTTCCCTTTCATATAGTCAATGGAGTCAATAACAGCTTCATACACTTTCTTCTGCTCCTCATTTAATGTTTGTCTTAACTTTCTATGCTCTTCTTCTTGTTCAAGCAAATTGTAAGTCGTTTCATCTCTGAGCATTGAGTTTTTCATTTTCTTCATCAATTCATTGTTTGGCTTTGGCATGTCTTCAAAATCGTTCAGGGATTTATCATTTTGCGCTAGAATCCTCTCGATTTCTATAAGTGTATAGCTTTGTAATTCTTCATCAGTGAATTGTTGATCTTCGAAGTTAAATGTCTGTCTTTGTTTATTGGCTATGTCTTCAGCTAAGTGACGCCAACAATGCTCCCATAGAATAAGAGGACTACTTAATTCGCAGTAAAGTAACAACGTTACAAAAAGATGGCGAAGCTGGAAAGGATATGCATATTGTGCTGCTTCATCCATAGCCTCTTTCCATTCTGAATCACCATTCAACAAACCTCTCGCGTAACATGCTTCTTTGAATGACTTATGTTTGACATTGTCAACTGTTTTCAGATCATCAAAGCTTGTCGGACCTTTGAGTATATTTAGCAACATTCTCAAATAATATGAATCTCCTGCTGTTGGATGAATGTTTGCTATTCTTCCTATGCTGAATCCTTGTTTCCTTGGTGACCACATTTTTGCATCTGAATCCCACACAAATTTTGTAGGGAACTGGCGATATGTAAGTTCTCTTGCTTCAGGACATCGTTTGCACATCTCAAAATATTCGGTAAGCATTGTTTTCTCGATTCCATACTGTGAGATAATGGATTCGAGATTGCTCTCTTCAGGGTAAACAATTCTTTGTTGATCTTCTAGGTGTACTGGTAATCTTGTTACGGCAGGTTTTCGTTCATGTATATCAAAGGCAAAAATACGCCAAGCAGCTTCACATGCAGAGAGGTAACGACATTCCAAGTATTTTGCTATCTCATTGATCTCTTCTTTTGACTCACTTTCTTCTGTTTTCTTTTCCACCACTTGTTTCTTTTCGATTGCCATTGTAGCCATGTCGACTCCTTTTGTGATATACTTGAACAAATACTTTATGGCAGATGATCTATTGCACCACTCAACATTGATATGCGCTTTGTACTTTTTAAGAAAAAGGAGATTGTGAGGCACAACATAGCTATTATCAAGCTTTGCATCTCCTTTCATAACAAATTTTGTTTCATCATATCTCCTACGGTAAGTAATGTAGCCAGCTTCATTGATGCTTGTGCTATCATTGTAGGGTCGTGGAAACTTTTTTGTGCATTTGTTATCAACCATACACTTTGGTCCACATGGTCCATGCATCATTAGTTGTTCAACCAATAGAAAGCCTTCTGGATCAGCCTCTTTATGTGGTAACTCAGATGTAATGAAATTATCAATATCTTCCGCATTTGGATTTTGCTTTGATTCTTGTAGCCATAAAAGTATATGTGCATGAGGAAGACCACGTTTTTGAAACTCGATTGTGTAAACAACTGTTTATAAAAAAACATAACACATTAATTTAAGTTTTTGGTGAATAAATATTAAAAATGATGACTAATTTTATTATTACCTGCTGTAATAGGGCCGAAGAAGACACCATCTTGCAAGTCATTAAGAAGTTCTTGTAACTTTATCTTAAATACACGACATTCAATATCGGGTCTATCATTTGCAGTCTCGTTTCCTGCTTTTCTTATATGATCATTCACTTCTTCCCACTTTGGATTTGCAGTTATAGTAATGAAGAGATCCGGATTGCCATACCATCTGCATATTGCCATTGCATCTCGGTAATTTTCTACCATGTATCGCGGCCCGCCTGTGAACGTAGAAGGCAAAATAATTCTTTTACCTATTTTTTTGAACTTGTATCCCCTTGTTGTATTGCATCACATACGTTGTTATACAAATCTGCTCTTAGTTTTTTCTGATTGAGCATGTAAAAGGTCATACGTTCTTGTTCAATGGCAGTATATGCATCGACTATGTACTGGTGGAAAAGACGGCCAGAACGAACTATTGTTCCAGGAAGTGTCAATCTGGTATGTATTTGATATGCATAATACTCTCTCATGGTAACGTATGACCTCTTTGTAGCATATCCTTCTGAACTATATGGAATAGTTTTCTCAATGTAGCCTTGTTCACCATATGGAAACAATAAAGGATATTGTAGTGACATATAAGAAGGATGTAAATAACTTATCCGTTGTGGTTTATCCATTCTAGGATGCACTATTATATCTCTATCAGTGTTTGGGATAGACATATCACCCACGATAAGTCCTGCAACTTCGTCTCCTTGTGGAAGGTCAAATTGTCTTCCACGTTCTTTATTTTTGAGTATCCTAATTGAATATTCTTCACTTTCTCCTGACTCGTATCGATCTCTAGCCATTCTAAACACTTTAGCTAACTCGTTGTACTCATCAAGCATGTTAATTAACCCTCTTAGAATGCTTTCATCTAGGTCAGTTTGTTTTCCTTTTGATAATGCATTGAGACGGTTTTGAAGTTCATGAGCGGTATCATATATGTATAGCTGCGCAAAACGGGGTATATCTCCTTCCGCTGGTAATAAGGATCCAATTTTGTGGTAGTTTTGACCATGCATACGAAAAGTGAAAGGACCACTTCCTGAATTGATATCGTAATCAATTTTCCCTCCCATAGATGTAAAAGCAAGCATTGAATTATATGCTCGTATATTTTTTCGAAACGATGCTGAGTGTGATATTAGATCATCTAAAAAGGCTGGAGGTTCTCGGGTTTGTCGTAGGATAACTCGTCCCTGTTGACAACAGATTGAAAATCTCAATTCTTTCCCGTTCTTTTTCAAACTTTCTGATTTCCACACCAACGCTTTGCAGTGAGTACATGTGACCAGTTCATTGGCTTTTTCTTTAGTATTTCCTGAAAGAAAATTCAAGAGTCAATCTTATATACATGTATGGATTTGTCTACAGCTTAATTTTATTTAAGAAAGCAAATTGTATAAACAAATATATTGAATTAATTAACTTTTTTAATAATTTTGTACCATGATTGTTTGCCGTTTGTGTTCTTCTTAGACATCTTCGTCTTTTTTCTACAACACATTTGTCTTGATTATCAGTACTTCCTCGATCAGATGTATTGACCTGAGAATTATCTTGAGATTCCTTATTTTCTATAAGATTTTCTTGCAAGATTTCTGTGTTTAAATTTGAAGGGTTTGACTGCTGATTAGTCTTAGGTATCTTTGATCTTCGGTTGTAAATCCTGCAATATTTTTTAAAGTTATAAAATTTGAAATTTATTTTGGTTGATAAAAATGTTTTAGTATTTTTAATAGGATAGAAGAAAACAATTGTTACCATTTTCTAAGTTGCGCCGTTGTAAGCTGAGGACCCTATTTGCAAAGTTGTGTTAGAGAATAATAATTTATATATGAGAAGTAGAATTTGACTTTTAATACTTACAATGTGATTTAGGTTGTCGACCCATGTATCAAGTATAGCTGATTTTAGACGTATATGAGGTTCATCCATAAGCGACTTTTCGATCATAGCAATTTGTTCATCATTCATAATACCACGTTTTCTTTTATTAGCTTGCGCTTCACTTTTCTCTTGTGTATTGTTCATGTCTGAATGCCTTGACTAAGAGAGCTTCACGAATATACATAATTATTAGAATAGAAATAGAAAAGACGTAGACGTAACAAATTATTTTCTACGTAATTTGGTCAATTGTTGTTGACGTAACATAATAAATTGACATTGATTTGTCTATAACAGCATAACCAATTTTATATTCTCTATATGAACAAACAAATATAATTGTGCCAATAACTTACACACAGAAACATTATATTTTTTGATAACTATGATAGTCTCTAGCAAGGATAATAGTAAAACAATTTAAAGAATTTGAAGCTATATCAAGGAGAAAAACGCACCTAATATTTTTCGTATGAGAGAGCTTCTGATCTTAAGCAATTATGTTTGGTGACAAAATATAGGAGAGGTTAATCATATATATATGTGAATAATTGTAATCTTTTTTTGTTTTTGATTTCTTATAAGAAATTTTACTTTTTGATGTTAAAAACGCAGATTGCTTTTTATGCCAAAAAAGCATATTTCCTTTTTTCCAATAAATTTGTGTTTATTTCTTTGATCCGACAAATTACTATCAATTTTTTTACATATAAATTATTACATTATAACTAATTAGTGTCTACGCACAAACATATTAGAGCTAGGGACACTATAATCATGTCAACATACAAATGTATAAGCATAATAGTGACATGTACTCATGTACGACACCTTATGACAATTATGACATGATAACATGTAGGAAGGATAATTAGTAAACAAATTTTCAAATCATTACTAATAGTAATATCGTTCTATTTAGTAATAATTATTTAATATCGTTCTATTTCATATCTTTATAACAAATTTTCTAGAATGATATTTCTTAGTAATTTTAAAAAGGAAAATTACTACCATTTTTTTTTAACAATTATCTTTTTTTTTAATGTTTTCAAAAAAGGAAAATTAGTAATTTGTATTTTATGAACTTATATATATACTTAGAAATAATTATTTACAAATATTTATTTGCCTATAATTTGAATAAAGGAAAGTATCATTAAACACTCTAAACACTCTTTTACAATAATAGGTGACAATACTTTTTTTTGCTTGAGAAAAAGAGCATAATAATATGTGACTATACTTGGGAAAATATTGTACCACTCTCACATATCAAAAAAGGAGTAGAGATACAAAAACATTATTAATAAAGAAAAAATAGACGTCATATTTTGGAGCATAACACGTGACTCTAGCCCCCTTTCTCTGCGCAAGAAGAAAAGGATTTGGTGGCACAAACACCAGGCCAGACATGTTTTATATGAGATAAAAACCTCAGTCGGGTTTGATCTCCATTTGGTTTTATTAGCTAGGACATTCTTTCTTTTCTATAACATTTATTTAGTTACTTATTCTTTAGTCACTACTAATTAACAATACATAGAATATCTATTTAATTATTGTGATTACAACTTTAAACTAAAAATTATATTAGCACATTTTGTAGATTACGTAATAGTTTTATTTCAATTTTTTGGAGAAATTAAGTTTTATATCTCAAATATGGAAAAAAATTATTGAAATAAAGGAAAAAAAAACAAAATATGAGTTAAGCTTAAAACAAAATATGAGTTAAGCTTAAGTATGCGGCTTTTTCCGAAGACTCTCACTTGTTTCTTCTTGCTTTTTTTCTTCTCGTTCTTTGCGTTTATTTTCCAATTTTTTATCCATTAAAGTTGACTATACAAAAAAAATAAAATTAAAAATTGATTCAGTATAATATAAAATAATAAATATATCAAACATGTCTAGTATAATCACCTCTATGTGTTTATGGATTTTTGAAACTGCAAAACTTTGATACGAAGATTGAAAATCTTTTTCTTTAATTTTTATCTCAAACAAATAAGTTTGACCCACAATTGACTGCACACTTCCGGGGATATCTTTCAATCCTTGTTCAGTCGAGTTTCTTTTAATCTGTTAGCATTGACTATTAGATAAAATAATATACCTAAATAGTATTATATTGATAATATAAAAACTTACATCTTCAGCAGATGCTCCAATTATTTCTGAACCATCTTCATCAAATATAACAAAAGTTGCAGAATCATTTCCATCATCCACTATTACTTCAATTCTGAAACTGAGAAAATATGATTTAACTTCCAAATTTTATCATAAATAAATATATGTATAATATTTACTTTTATAAATAAAATATATAAAATAGTGAATAATACCTCAAAACTCCAATGGATTGTGATTTAACACATTTTTGACAATAAAGTGATGATTCAGATTTTTTCAATTTTGTTGAGCAACGTGAACATGATATATAATTCCAACCACTATGTGAGACAATATTAGTAATGGTTGCCGTACACATGAATGTCTTTTTCTGCAGTTTATAAGTTTATAAAGTATTAGAAATAATTTATATATCATAACAATTTAATTAGATATTTCATATTGAGAAGAAGAAGACATAGTTATATTACCTGAGGAATATCAGATGAAATGAAATCCCAAATATCATTAATAGAATGTTGGACTTCAGAAAGCTCATTATTCATTGAAGGATTTTCAACCATATGCCCAAGATTAACCAAACAACCATCATCATAGCTGAAACTAATAGAAACAAATAAAAATAGTGAGTTAAATTGTTTTCAACTAAAAATGCTTAATTTTAATAAAAGAAACATCCCAAACTTTTAAATAGTACCTTTTTCGAAAGTCAGTAACGCAACCAAAATCATAATTCAAATAGAATTTAGTTCCAGAAGATGGCGCCAAACAAATTACACCTTGATATGTCTTGATCAAAACACTTGTCATAATAAGAACAATATTATTACTTTTCGCGGCGCGATATTTATCTTCAAATAGCTCTGCTTGTTCAGCCCATAGTGTTGCTCGTATTTCAATTCCACTGTATTAAATAGAATTTTTGTAAAAGAGAAATTAAAAAAAATAAAAATTGAAATTGTTTCATGATAATATATGGTATTAAAAATATTGTTTTGAAAGGAAAAATACCTTCCTAACAATAAAGTTAGAGTAACTCTTCGGAGGACGGGTGTAGTCTTACTACGAACATCAGTTTTTTCCATATTTTTTATATATCCGATTACATCTGTAACAAAATAATGTTATATAATAATGTTATTTCAAGCAATACAAATAACCAATCAATTGACAGAAACAGACAATGTTTGACAACCAAACTGGTACAAAAACAGATTACGTGTTCCTAGTAATCAATTAATCAATGACCAACTAAACACACAAATGCATAAGGACCCAACCACAGTTGATGTTAATAATTATATAAACTCATCAATTGTTGCATTCAGTACGGTAAGAGATTTATCCGAAAGATAAAGCGAAGATAAAATGGGAGGAATGAAGAAATAACTGACCATATAAATCGGTCGTTGAATCTTTGAGTTGAGCAAAATCTTCATAATTTCGAAAACGAAATTTTTCAGGGAGTATTCGAGGTGATTGTTGCTCCACACATGCAATTGTTGTTCTTTCAGTCAATCTTATCTGAAATTTATGATCTGAGATTTTGTAGTTCTTATTGCAATCTTGCAAATTAAAATTGCAGATTTCAATAAGGGTTCCTTCATGTAATCCATCTCCAAATTTTTCTAGAAGAGAATGATGCACACAACCTTGAATAGTATTTTCCTATATAATAAAAAAAAATAAAATAATAAAAGTATAAATTTTTCTTATATAATAAAAAGATGTTTACCTTCTCATCAAGGAGGAGAAAATTCATTCCTATAAGTTCATTGTTCTTTGTTAAATTTCTTGCTTCCCACTTTCTGGTAAGGCGTACTACAGTACGACGGTAAGGACGTTTTTTGTTTAACTGGTCTAGTGTAAAGTAACCTTGTGGCTCCATTGTTTCGTTGATAATTCCTTTGTAACAAATAAATAACAATTTCAATTAGAAAATAATAAATAGAACGAACACACATAAGCATAATCGAACCTAAACGTAATACAATAGTAAATTGATATTGCTATTAACTTACCTACAACAGTATAAGCAATTTTATATTGTCGATACAAACACATAAATATAACCACACATAAGCATAACTAACTATATATTATCTAGCTATATGTCTATATGTACATCCGCCTAAGCACAGTTGTGGCAACTTACGTACACAGGATGACAATTATACAAAAAATTCAACATCAGTTTACAAAGAAAAGAACATGCAAGAAAAACTCACCGAATATTTTTCGTGTATCTCTATTATTATGCTTGGTAATCAAATATGAGAAGTGGCAAAATATGAGAAAGCTTAGTCCTATATATAGATGTGAATAATTGTAGTTCCTTTGTGATTATGATTTAGTAATTTTATTTAAATAGGAAAGTTTACAAATCTTTTTTTGCTGAGGATTTGAATAAAGGAAAACTATCATTAAACACTCTCTGAAATTTTTTGTTATAGATTTTAAAAAGGAAAATTACTATCAAATAAATTTTTAACAATTATCTTTTCTTTTCTTTAAAAACGAAAATTAGTAAATCGTTTTTATTAACTTATATATATATATATATATATATATATATATATATATATATATATATATATATATATATATATATATATATATACTTCGAAATAATTATTTACAAAGATTTATTGGCTTAGGATTTGAATAAAGGAAAACTATCATTAAACACTCTAAACAATTTTTTACATTTTTATTGTTAAATATTTTATAAAAGATAATTACTATCAATAATTTAAAAATTATATATTTTTTAAAAAAAAAATAGAAAACTAAAATTAGTATTAAATAAAAATTAATTATTAGTTACTGCCAAATAATTTTTACAATTATCTTTTTTTAAATACTTTAAAAGAGTAAAATTAGTATTTAATTTTTTAACAATTTATTTTTACAATTATCGTTTTCAAAAATACTTTAGAAGAGTAAAATTAGTATTTAATTTTTTAACAATTCATTTTTACAATTATCTTTTTTAAAAATACTGTAAAGAGTAAAATTAGTATTAAAAAAATATTAATTATGGGAAATTTAACATATGTCATAGTTTTAAAAAGATAATTACTACAATAAGATTATATTTTAAGTAAGGATAGTTACTATCAAATAATTTTATTTACAATTATCTTTTCTTAAAGATTTAGAAAAGTAAAATTATTTTAAAAGCATAATTACTATAATAAGATAACTTTATTTACAATTATGTTTTTTCTTAATAAAATTAAGTAAAATTAGTATTTACTTTTGTTAAATTTTAAGTAAGGATAGTTACTATCAAATAATTTTATTTAAAATTATCTTTTCTTAAAGATTTAGAAAAGTAAAATTATTTTAAAAGCATAATTACTATAATAAGATAACTTTATTTACAATTATGTTTTTTCTTAATAAAATTAAGTAAAATTAGTATTTACTTTTTTTTAACAATCGTTTTTAATAAGATAGTTTAACACATGTCACAATCTTAGATATATAACTGCCATGTGTCGCAATTGTGTTAATTAGCAACTTTGAAGAACCAAGCTTTATATAATAAGATAGAATATTAATTAATTATTTGATCAAGGGATTTTAGTAATTATATTGTCTATTTTAGTTTTGTTGGCAATTCTTTAAAAGGAATTTAATTAAAATAATAATCTCCCATTTATAATCGGAAAGCAATCTTTAAACGGTGGGTTTGAATTTCTGTTGAACGGAAAATAAGCTGCCAAAAAGAAAGCGAGATCAAGTCAATCATCTTCTTTAGCATCAACACAAAATCAGGGTTTATCATTAACACAATCCCCAGAAGCTCCCTTATAGTTGAAGAATCAATCAGATTCAATATCTCTGCTTCAGACAAACCTCTCTCTCTCTTACACAAGACCGTATCTTTCTTCCACTGATTTTCCGACAAAGCTTAAACCTTTATATGCAAGTGAACCGTGTTCCTTTTTAGCTCTTCCCTGTCTTAAAAAGATTCAATTTTTCTTTTCAGTTTTATCTATGTGCTTATGAAGTTTGAATAATCTCCACAGGTTATTAAAACTCCGATGAATTCACATCTCTTCCGCGTAATCTGCATCCTCCACTCCGTAATCGCACTCACGAGTGGAACCCTGATGATGTTCTACACAGACAAAGCTTCCATCTTTGGACACGGCAGCGACATAGCTAACAAGCTCAAAGGTTCAACACCTCACGACGAGCTACTCATCCAGATCTCTCAGTCTTTCTCCGGTTTGCTTCTCTTTGCTATCGGTTTGGTGCTTTTCATGGTCTCCTTTGTGAAAGACAGAGACTTTCATAGCTTCTTCGCTGGAGGCTCTGTGATTCTCTATGTGCTTATGGCTCTGTGGAGAGTTATGTTTGAGTGGAAGGTTGAAGATCTTGCCTTTGAATGCCCCAAGCAAGCTCTTGGAGATATTGCCTTGGCTGTTTCTTGGGTTTTCTTCCTTGTTTATACTTGGAGGGAGAAGTATGATTGATGTTTGTTTGTTTTTTTTCTTTTGTGGGCTTTGATACAAAGTGGTTAGTGAAATCTTTAGATCAAAACCATTGTTGGTTTCATAGTTTTTCAGAAGAACAAAGTGTGAAAAGTTGGATTCTGTATTCGTCTTTGTAAATAATTTGTTGTGAAACAATGTCTTTTTACTGTAAGTGTTTCAACAGTTTTTTCAGAGAAGACCGAACTAGGGCAGCTTCCAGTCAGATATAAGTTCATCTTCTACTAATGGGATGGTTCTGTGGACAATCACATTCATAGCTTCGTCTTCATCATCTTCTCCTTTAGTGCAAATTGCAGCGTAATGAGACGAAGCAGACAAATCCAAAAGCCTAAACTTCCATTCACCACCAACTATCTCCTCTACCTCGCTGTAAAGGTTGTAGTTTTCAGCCTCAGACCTGATGATTGAGAAAGTATTAAAAGGTGAAGCAGAGAAGCCTTTCCCAAGTGCTTTCACATAAGCCTCTTTGAGAGTCCATATCTTAATAAACTCCTTCCTCTGAGCTTCCTTGTCTGCTATACTTGACAAAAACTTAACTTCTCTAGACGAGTAAAACCTCTTTGCAAGTGATAACACATCGTGTCTCATCTTCCTTGTCTTGTCTTCAACATCAATACCAACCGGAACATTTACTGTTACTCCACAAGCTATCAATGAATCCGTGTGTGAGATGTTGAACTGCAGTTTTTGATGATTAGTAGTATCATCAACCTCCCAATCTACTTCAGGCTTACCGTACACATTCTTCTAGAACTTCAAGGATCTTGGATCCACCACAGTGTTGTTGTTATTTGTATGGTATCTTGCAACTGTGGTTCGGACCAAGGTACGAGCAAGCAATGCATTCTTTATTGTAAGATCATCACTTTGCATCCCAAAGACATAATCTTTCTCCGAAGCTGAGAGTAGTGTTTTAGTAGAGATTTGCTATTCACTTCGTTTGGTAGTATATACCAGAGATGAGTTTGCATCCGAGATGGAAGTTGCAGAGGAACCAGAGAAGACAACATCACACCGATTCTCATACGGCGGTGTCACCAGACTCATCACCAGTCACCACCTTAGTCGCCGATAACCCTCTTTTCATTTTGACTTCTCTTTAAAAGGATATATAATGGGCCTGGCCCATTTAGACCAAAACATGGGTCCATAACTCAATCTGTTGCCTGTGTGTTTAGAGCTCATATAGGAGTAAGATGGCATCTCTACTCTTAATTACTTATGGAGCTATTTAGTAATGACTGATAATCAAGTCACCAAACCTTAAATTTGGAAAGATTCTTGGGCATGGAGGCAAGACAAAGAAAACTAATATGTAGATAATATGATGTATTAGAGGATTAAGTGGCCATAAAACCATTACATCACACGAGTTATCAGAGAGATGTGAGCTCAATAGATGAACTCACATCATCAACTTTTATTCATATTACATTTTAATTAGGAGGAACAGAAAAGATAAATGGCCACTTTTTAAATGTGTACGTAGGAGCTTATTAATTGGGGCAGCAAGTGCAGTTGACGCAGCTGCAGCTAGAGCCACACTTGCATTGGCACCCGTTCTCTTCTGCACCAAAGTCCATGTACATGTTGTAGCTGCAATACAAAAAAAAAAAAAAACCATCATCAACATAACCATCATTAAAAGTTCATAACTGTAACCATCATCTACAATTACCTCTCCTGGGTCTCGACGATGTCCAAGGTGTAGCTGGTTCCCTTCTTACTGCAGTTCACAAAAATAACAAAACATATGTTAATCAAGACCGAGAGCATAATAATAAAACAGAAGATCACATAGTCAGAACCGTGAAGAAAGAAACAGAGGAAACTTACACGCACTGGGTCTTGTCAGCACAGTCGCAGCTTCCGCACTTGTCCGACATGTTCTGGTCTTGAAAGAAGGTTGAAAGGTTTTTTTGAGTTCTTGTGTTTTGTTATTGTTGTGATTAGAGCTTTGGTTGATATGTAATTTATAGATGGATAGAGAGTGGAGAATCTCTCCCAATTATTTGACAACCGAATCTTTGTGGGTGACGGAGAAGAGAAGCCTTTCGTTGCCAACCTCTCGTGTCCATTTCACTCCTATTCCCACTATATTTATTCCATTATTTTCTTTCATTTTTTATTTTAACAGATTTGGAATAATGATCAACAAATAACCAAACTAAAATTGATTTTTCTTTTATAAAATCATGTATTACTATTAGTTACAATTTAGGAGGTTTTATTCAACAATGGATTTAAAGTTAATTCTATAAGTTTTGTAATTTATTGTTATTGAATGATTGGTTTTAGATATTTTTATTGAAATCTGATGTTATTAGTTATTGTATTTAAAATGTCTTTATTAAAAGATTTTGAATTCCAGTATTATTGGTTCTTATATTTATTGATATAATCTGTTCATTAGAAATTTTTGAAATCTATTGTTATTCAATTAAAAATTGAAATACAATATTTAAAGTTTTGTGATATTCATATTTGATAATTTTTTACAATCCATTGGACTTGAAATACTGTGAGTCAAATTCTATTTGTAAATTATATCAATCTAAATCCAACCGTTTACCTTCAAATATTATCATCATTTTTATTAGCAGTCATCCTCACGTTATTGAAAAAGTTATTGTGCAACTATTATCACTACACCTCTTTTTCTTAAACATAAGAACCAGATTTATTTCGAGAGAATTTTTTTATTCTTTGACCAAAACCAAATTATTCTTATATCTAATCGACACATTCCAGTTTCTACACATTTTTTGATTATTCACATGAGCTGCACAAATCTTTTTTTTATCAACAACTGTATAATGTAAGACAATGTTATTTCACTCGAAGAGATACGTTGTATTGATAGTCAAATATATATTACAGATGATTACAATAATTATTGAGATCTTCTTATATTTACTGAATCATATCTACCAAAATATTTGACATATTCTTTAGAATCTATCACATAATCTTTTTCCAAATCTTCCATTATTTTATGAAATTTTATGTTTTTGCCAAAATGAAAATTTTAAAATCTCATAAAAACCTTGGAATTAAATTCATTCGTGATTTAGAAAACACTAAATTATACATTTCTTATAAAATTTTGAAATCTGCTTAAAGTTCAATTCTATAATACAACGTATTGAATGTTGTTGTAGAAAATATAATGTTTCTGTTCCACTGTATGAATTGAAACAATACATTTATACTTGATATGAGATGAGAAGTTAAGATTGTGATTTACACGGGATATGGAGAGATATTCTCAATATAAGTATATGACTTATATTTAAGAAAACACCAATCAATGAAATAAGACTTTTGTTATAATTTAGCTTGCGTTGTAAAACAATTACATAAAGTCATCATCTTACGTAGCTGGAGTCGAACTTAATCAGTATCATTTGTCTAGTTGAAATATTCAAAAAATGAGTCATAGTAAAATTATGTGACAATTTAAAAAAAAAATTGTTTAACAAGCAAATTGTATTAAAAATGCACAATTTTTTTTCTTTATTAAAAAAACACACAATTTCTAAAAGATTCTAAAAGGATATATATGGTTTGAAAACGGTGGTTACTATCTAGGTCTTTTCTCCAAATTCAACTTTTCTCAATAGTACTCAAATACAATCATTAGAAGTCGATTAATCTAGTGATTTTAAGAACAAGAAGGTATTTCTCAAGTTTTCTTTTATGGTAAGATGAGAACTTTCAACTCGATAAGAAAACATTTTACTTCATCTCATGTTTATTAATAATCCAAAAGAAAGTTCCACTAATTATATCAGGTAATGAGCTCTTCATAAATGGCCAAATGGATCTCATCATTTCTGTTCATTGTCAATAAAGTAAAATTAATGTATTCAGACTTAATATCTTTTCAAAAACCCCAATAGAAGTTTTTAGTACCTTCGTGTTCTAAATTTTTTTAAAAAAATATTTTAATTATACAATAGTTTATACCACTTATTTTTTGTCATTTGTCAAATGAGTTTTTTTTAGCTTCTACCAAAATATATTCCTCAATGGACCATCTCTTCCCTATTTCTTTTTTTTTCTTCTATTTGTTTATTGATAAAATATTCACTGAAAACCTCCCACTACTGATACTTTTAATCTTATTTTTTATTTAAAAAAATAAAAACTTAGTTTGATCTAAATTTAGTTTTGGCTTTTATTTTGTAATCATTGAAACCTCTTCCAAAACTATTATTTAAGGCATGTTATGATCTAAATACACATAAAACTCAATCCAAAATTGGGAAATGACATGTCATACAAACATAAATTTTTTTTAGTTAATATGATTTTATCACTTATCACAACTCTCTATTAGGCCTTATCAATTAAGTCTATTTACTGTTTTTTGTTTAAAACAATTAATTAATGATACTACTCATTAATTATGATTTAGAACTCTATATTATGATTTTTTCCAAAGATTTGTTATTATATCTTCTCCATTGATTATTCTGTTATTGAACAAAAAAAAATTGGAAATCAATAGAATAATATCCAGCCGTTGGATTTGCCCAAATCTCCTCTTCTTTCCTTACATCCCACGGCTGATAAGTCACAGTTTTGGTCTTGTGTAGTCTAGGCCCATTTCCACTACAGAACAGAAGAGACACCGTTGATATAGCCATGTCAGTATAAGATAAGGTTTTAACCGTCGGATTAAAAGTGGGCCGATGTTCATAGACTTTACATATTGACTAGTTGAAACATAAAACGCTACAATAAATAATCAATTAAAAAGGCTTTTAATTAGTTTTTTTCTTCTTCTTAAATTAAGATTGGCAAGTGTTAGAGAGCCTATTGCACAATCCGACTTGTGTTGGTATATAAGGACCCAAACATTTTTATCTTTTCTCTGATCGGTTTCTTCTTCACTAAGTTCGACGAAAATTCTCTCTAGTGGATCGTTTCAATGGAGCCCGAGATCGATCATCCTGTTGCTTCATGCTCCGTAACTCTAACACCAAACAAGGTTTAAAGCTTTTATCGAATTGAAAATTTTCACCGATTTATCTGGGTTTGCTAGATGGTTAATCTGTTTTAACTGCGTACCCACCCCCAAATTCACTGATTTACTTAACTCACATGCAGAGAAGTTAAAATTGATTTGGGCAATTGTGACTTGTGTGATGTGCGATCATCATCGCCTTAGTTTTTTTTTTAAGTTCGATCACGTTGCATTGTTCATTGTTTTGCGGTTTTTCTATTGGCTGTTGGATTGGTTCTGAGAATTCTGATCGTTGATTTTGACGTTTCTTTTTTGCTAAAGCGTTTTTTTTCCGAAGGATCGTGTTTTGTCGTTTCCTGTTTCTGGTCACTTGTAACCGTAATTCACTTTTGTAAAGTTAACTTAGTGTGACACTTGTGTTTGGTTCTTGGTGACAATTTGATTCCTTCTCTGTTTGTTTATGCATAGTAAGTGTTTCATACTCATACGCATTGTAAAGCTGAGTTTTTTTTTCTTACTTGGGTATTTATGACCTTGTAGGCCACAGCTTCAGAAGTGAATGGTGTGGAGGAGCAATACGAAATGCAAAACGGTGATGTTCTTAATAACAACAATGTTGATAGTAAGAACAAAGGGAAGGCTATACAATTGGATTCACAATCTGACGATGAGCAGCTTGAGGTTAGTGTTTTGATTCTTTTCCATATTCTTAATTAGTTGTGCTAATTGCTGATATTGTTTTAATTTATTATCCTTAGGGAGCAGCTAGAGATTGTTATGACACAAGGAACAACGATGAATCGTTTCCTGGATCCTCTCCACCATCAAATAGTCTGCTAGACCCTGACTCTTTGATCTACGAAGACGATGATGACTATTCTGATCAGTATGCCTATGAGATGGATGATGAGATAGAGGATGATCATGCTGATGATTACGTCTCAGAGTATCAAGCCCTTTTTGATGCTAAGGAGAAAGATATCCCAGCTGGTGTGGAGGTGGCCATGGATTGGCTTCCAAACTCTGAAACTTCTAAACCAAGTGGAAGCGGCAAATCTTCTCGTGATGAACACGGGCTCAAAGCAGAAGCTGCCAGTAGCTGCTTCAAGAAAGCAACAATAGGAAGTGGAATCCATATTCCTCCTCTTTTTCAACCATGGAAATCATTAACGCTCAACCCTAGAGGAATCATACCAAACTCTGCACAGGCTTTGAAGTATCCTTCCATTCATTTTGGGCCTAAGACTCCCGGTAAGGTGATGGGAGAGACACCAGCTGCAGCTTCTTCTGCTTCATTGCTTCAGATGCACAAAAACTATCCAGGATATAAAAAAGGTTTTGCTAGTACTAAGCCTTTGCCTTTAGTGGAAGAGGTTATCTCAGCTCCAGTTACTTCTAGAGTTAAGAGAAACATGGAGGATTATCTTGGCAAGTATTTGTTTTTCAAGAGATTTGACATTGTTGAAGATTTGGCGGACCACCATTATGCTGCTAAGGGAACAACTTCCAAACAGGTTGCTGCCAAATGAACAATAAGTTAACCATTGTTCTTGAGAATGTTTTTTTTTTTCAAAAACTGAGTGTGTGTCTTTGTCCTACTTTCAGCATTCCAAGGACTGGGCCAAAAGGATCCAAGAAGAGTGGAAACTTCTTGAGAATGATTTGCCTGGTTAGTGTAATAATATTACACACTCTTATAGTGCTTGATGTTAGTAACTTCCTTACATTTTCTCTTTTGTTGTTTATTACAACAGAGATGATCTTTGTCAGAGCTTATGAGTCGAGGATGGATCTTTTGAGGGCTGTAATTGTTGGAGCTGATGGAACTCCCTACCATGACGGTCTCTACTTTTTCGATATCTTCTTCCCTGATACATACCCTTCTGTGCCACCGGTTGGTCAACCGAACTCTCTCAAAACTTAGTTTTTTTATGTCACCTAAAAGTCTTCTCTTATGTTTTGGTCTTTTGGTATTACAAAGATGGTTCATTACCACTCTGGTGGGCTAAGAATCAACCCAAACCTGTACAGCTCTGGGAAAGTGTGTCTGAGTCTTCTGGGGACTTGGAGTGGTGGCCAGAAGGAGAAGTGGATCCCCAACGAGTCTACAATGTTACAGGTTCTAGTCTCAATCCAAGGACTAATCTTGAATCAAAAACCTTACTTCAACGAACCTGGCCGCGAGAGAATGGCGGGTTCTCCAGGACCGGAGAGCCAATCTAAAGCTTACAGCGAAAGGATATTCTTACTTTCTCTAAAGACGATGGTTTACAACATGAGGAGACCACCCAAGGTAACAACAAAACTAAACTAAAACTCATCCACTTACACTGTTTCTAACAACACAAAAAAACTTGAGTTTGATTGTTTTTTTTTGTGTGGTGGGTTTTGATATTGACAGTATTTTGAAGACTTTGCGTATGGGCATTTCTTCAGCTGTGCACACGACGTGTTGAAGGCGTGTAATGCTTATAGAAACGGAGCTCCAGTGGCATCATTGGTGAGGGGAGAGGTGAAGGGAGGAGAAGAGAGTAGCGAGAGAGGCTCAGAGTGGTTTAGGAAAGATGTGGGTGACTTTGTGGACACGCTTCTGTTAAAGGAGTTCATTCTTCTAGGCGTCCTTGGTCTCGAACCGGATGAAGAATAAGCCTAACCCTCAGAGATTAACGTTGCAGAGAGCAACAGCTTGAGCTCTATTGCTTCTTTTTCTTCTTGTTTTAATTTTATTTTTCTTCTTCTAATAACTCTGAAGAACCAGGGAACATAGACTTAGCTCATCCTTTGATCATCAAAAAAAAAAAAAAAAAAAAAAAACTTAGCTGATCCTCTTCTTTTAAACTTGACATTTTTATTGAGAAGTCACTCTCATTTGTACAGTTGCTTTTATTAGATAATTATTCTATCATCTTGAAGCTTAGTTTTTCAGAGCTACCAAAGAAGCGAGTTAAAAAGTCAACGATATAATGTTTTGATTCTGAGTACTTAAAACTGATCAACACGTAAATGTTACACGTGTCAGTCTATGTAAAGACCTTTTTGGATCAGATTCATCAGACCATCCACGTGTACTGTTACGAGAAACCCTAAACCCTTCACTCTCTGTATATCATTAGCCGTCCTTTTCACTGGAAACTCATAGTCACACAACACACACACGCCAACACTATAATCAAATATGGCTTCAGCTTCATCATCGGCGGTGAGGTTACTCATCCGCGACGGAAAATCAGTGGCGAGTTTACTCTTCCGTGGACGTGCCGCCAATCTGACGGAGACCACTGGACCGGCCATTCGGTCTCTGCTTTGGCTTAACCAGACGGTGCCTAGTCAATACCCGGTTTTTAATGAAACATTTCCGGTTATGCAACCCGGTTATGGTTCCTGCTTCATTCAAGAGAAGGTTGTGTCGGAGAGAAGAGGGAAAATGGAAGCGGGTCATGGAAAGCGAGTGGTGAACAACGAGGGCAGCTCTGAGGAGGAGGAGACAGATTTTGATGATGAAGAGTTTGATGATATTGATATGGACGACGATGATATGGAGTTTGACGATAGCGACGAAGAAGATGAGGAGGAGGAGGACGAGCCAATAGTGAAGAAGAAGAATAGGTAAGATTGTTCAAGTCTTTGCAAAATGCTACCTGTTTCTTTTTTTTTCGTGAGATTAATGTGTTATGAATAATTGACATTCTTGATGAAATAAAGATTCACGTTTTTATAATTAATCATATAGTGTATATGAGTACTTGTATGTTGTTAACCAGAGACTACTATAACAAACGGTCTTTGGAATGTTAAACAACTCCTAGTGCCAAGAAGAAAACGAGGGGTTATTTGATGGTTTGATTGTTGAACCGGCTGATGCTGATTTGGAGTCATGTACATCAGTCCAACTCTATAGTTCTTGTTTGGCTTATTGCTCATCTTATTCTTTACGTAGTCCCTTTTAGCATATTCGGGAAATTTAATGAGGAGATTTTTGGTGGGTAACAAAGTTACTGATAATTAACCATATCTAGTGGTACGTGGGTGGTTTCCACTAGACTAGATGAGGAGTCGCTTGTTGGTCCAGTCCTAGATAGAAATCATTTTTTTCAGTGGTGAAATTACTAGGTGTAGATCTAATTACTACATAAAACACTTAGATTTTGGTAACTAGATTCAGAAAAATTAGTCGATTGGATCTCAGCACCATTAATCAAAAAAAAAAAAAAAATCTGATAATTGGCTAATAAAGCAAAAGAAACCTTTGTTTTATGAAGGTAGGGCCAAAACCGGGTTGGTACATATTTTATCCGGAAGAATCGGTTTTTAAAATAGCCGGTCAAAAAAAATTGAGGGTTAGTCCTGAAAACGGCGCCGTTATAGCATAGGACGAAGCGAGAATAATGTGACGAAAAAAAAAGAATTTATCCACAACACATGGCATATGTGTGTGCTATCGGTTTCTCGGGTCATTCATATCAAAACAGCCAACTAAAACCCAAACATCTCTCTTCCACTCAAATCTCTCTCTCTCTCTCTTTGCTACTTCAATGGCTTCCTTGCTCGATTCCGTCACCGTCACCCGCGTGTTTTCTCTTCCGATCACATCCTCGATTTCTCCTGCTTCACCGGTTCCGTCAGTTTCCGCACGGCGGATTTCTCCCGTTCCGGAATTCAGAGGTTTGAAAGCTTCCCGGCGGAGTTTGGTGTCTCAGTCAGCGAGTCTTGGTCCGAATCTCAGATCCCGATTCGCTCGTGGTGGTAGAATCGTCTGCGAGGCTCAGGACACCACTGCCGCCGCCGTGGAAGGTATACCACTTTAAATTTTTAACCTCTTCTTCTTCTGTATAAAAATAAATTCACCGTTTGCGATGTATCTGAATGCTGTCTGGTAATAAACTGATGGTGAATCTGTAACTGTTACTTTAATGATAGTCATTCCACCATACACGAACTAGTTTAACTTCTTTGAACACATCACACATGATTGGGTTCATTGGGACTATATACAGTTTTAATAAGAATTTTAATTAGATTTGGGAAGCTATAGACAATTTAATAAAATTTTGTTTTTAACAATCTTTAAGCTCTCTTAGAGTATTGGGAGCTCTAAGAGTCTAAGACAATGTTTTATTATGTCCATGACCAGTCTTTGGATTATACAAAACCGAAAGCACTATCACTCAAAACAAGAACCATATGGTTCCTTGTGTGATGCAATAAAGAATGAAGTATTGGCAAAGAGCAGTTGTCTCTAAAAATTTGTATTATTCAATCACACCTTTGAGAGAGATCTAACTGACATGTTTGTTTTTGATGGTGTAGTACCAAACCTCTCTGATTCAGAATGGCAAACACAGGTTCTCGAGTCAGATGTACCAGTACTGGTCCAGTTTTGGGCACCATGGTGTGGACCTTGCCGTATGATACACCCAATTGTTGACCAACTGGCCAAGGACTTCGCAGGCAAGGTCAAATTCTACAAAATCAACACCGACGAGAGCCCGAACACAGCTAATCGCTACGGGATACGCAGCGTTCCTACTGTGATCATCTTCAAAGAGGGTGAGAAGAAAGACAGTATCATCGGAGCTGTCCCCAAAGAGACGTTGGAGAAAACTATAGAAAGATTCTTGGTCGAGTAAACGAAACTAAAAACAAACTTCACTCTTTGTCATTCAACCACCGTAGTTTATGTGTTGTATAATTCATCGTAAGTTGTCTTTTGACTATTTATGTTTCCATGTGTTCACCAGAACTTGTTTAATATCTTAATCAAAGAATAACAAACAATAATAACTCCACCGACGCCATTAACGGATGAGAAGCACAACTCCATGTGCACCCACATGCCATTGTTCTTCTTAAGCTCTAATTCACCGTACAACCTATATACATACATAAATGTGTGTTTGAGTATGTAAGGCTTCCGTACTGTTTCATTGTGTACTGCATAAGATATATAGTAATGCCACGTGGGTTTATGTAAGAGCACCTCCATTGGGAGGTACTTAGAGGGGTCCTTAGCAAAAAGTGGTGGTGGGTCCCACCACTTTTGTTAAGGATCACTCCTAAAAACCCTTATTTAAGGACCGCTCCTTACACTGTTTTGTGGGCCCCACTGACACGTGGCGGCCCACGATTGGTTGGTTTTTAATTTTTTTTTTAATTTTTTTTAAATGGAAAAAATAAAATAAAAAAAAAGTTAAGGACCCCATAGGGGTCCTTAACTGATGGAGATGCTCTAACAATCCGCCCCGTCCGTAAGATCCAAGTCGGTTCTACAGAAGACCGATTTTAACCTTTTACATGTGAGTTTTCATTAACTTCTCAAATAGATTATTAGTGTTTTTGACGTTTGTCGAATTCAAAACCTCACATTTTAACAATTTTTTAAAAGATAATCAGACCAATAACCTAATTAGGGAATCAATGAAAATTTATAGGTGAAAGATTAAGGTCGGTGCTCTGCAAAATTGTGAACCGAAGTCCGCGGGACGGATTTTATAGTTTATGTCCATATATTATGTGTTGTTCGATTTTTAATCCAATTATGTAAGTCTATATACTATGTGCCAGGACATGCATTTTTATATAGTAAACGTTTAATGATAAAACGCGTTTGTTTTCTGAATATATCAACTGGATGTTCACATCTAATCTTTTGGATATCAGATTTCATATAATTCCAGATTTTAGCGAACTTGCATTACTTAAATTATTAGACTAAAACGTTGGAAAATATAATTTGAAGTAAATAATTAGATCTGAAAAACCTTTGATAGCAGTTGACAATTGAAACTGAATCCTAAAAATATCCAAATATACAGCTAGCTAGCTAGATTTCTTATATGATCGTCAACTGTGCCAATCTTATTTTCATTAACCAAGTCTTATCTGAAAGATCCTAAGTCCTAAACCAACTCTACCATCTTTTCTAGATATTGTAGTGTTATGCATATTGGTATCTTGTAGTAGAATACTATAATGCTGTTACATACTGCTTTGTAGCTATGAACATAACATTTTATCAACGTACGTTATCAAAACTACCTCACCAAAACAAGCAAAACTAACCACAGTAATAGCTTTCTTTATAAGGAGAAGCATTATTTGTCATGCGTTTAGACATACATTCAATTATTAGAGAATTTTCAATAGTCGTATAAAAATAAGTATCCACCTAAGAAAGATAACGAACACATGCATGAGATTATGGTGCATGTAAGTGAAAATAAGTCGTAATAATCACCGACAAAACGCGTTACTTCCCAAGCGATCCTTATAAAACGAGTCCAAAAGGCTTCCTTCTTCATCAAGCAATCACTTCTGAACTAAAACCTTTTCTTTCGATATATCTCTGTCTCAGTCAAGAAAAGTATATACTAAAATATATACATATGGAAATGAAGGGAAAGTATTTGGTCACAATTATTCTATTGGTTGGTACGTTAAGTGTGGGGATGTGTTCTAATGGTTGGGTTAGGGCGCATGCAACGTATTATGGTGTTAATGATAGCCCTGCTTCATTTGGTAAAAATCCACTATATACCATAGTTTTATTACTTTTGTTTGTTACTTTAACTTTTTGTATATTAAGCTTTTTATTCGATGTATATTTTATAGGAGGGGCTTGTGGGTATGACAATCCGTACCACGCTGGATTCGGAGCTCACACGGCGGCGCTGAGTGGTGCGTTATTCAGAAACGGCGAGTCGTGCGGTGGTTGCTACCAAGTGAGGTGCGACTATTGGGCGGATCCTAAGTGGTGTCTTCGAGGAGCAGCCGTGACGGTGACGGCTACAAACTTCTGTCCGTCGAACAACAATGGAGGTTGGTGCAATCTCCCTCGCCACCACTTCGACATGTCCATGCCTGCTTTCTTCCGCATCGCCCGCCGCGGCAATGAAGGCATCGTCCCCGTCTTCTACCGCCGGTAACATATTATGTTCTATTTCGCATTGAGCTTTTTAAAAAAATTATTGTTTGATAAATTATAGTGTTGTGTTTGTATCTAAATATCAACATAATATTCGCAACATATAAAAGAGGAATACCATAGATATATAAAAAAAATTGTCACTAAAATAGATTTAAAAAGAAAAATGATCATAATATACTTTATTAAATAGTGTAAATGTATATTTATATCCTTTAAGTTAACTAATATAGACCTATGATTTAGAATTATATGATAATGTTTTAAAAGTGAGATTTTAAATTAAAAAAAAATAAAAAATATCAAAATTTCTAAAATAAAAAGATATATTTCAATAATTTTTTCTTTCAGATATATTTTATGGCAGAAATTTCGAAAATATATATACTTGAGAAATTTGCACAAAGCGCAAACAATATAGTATCATGTATTATATTATATGTCTAATAATATATCAACATATATCAATATATACACATATTATCTTAATGATTTTGTTCTTTGATTACAATTATTATAGAGTTGGATGCAAAAGAAGAGGAGGTGTGAGGTTCACCATGAGAGGTCAGGGGAACTTCAACATGGTGATACTCACAAACGTTGGCGGCAGCGGCGCGGTGAAAGCGGTTGCGGTGAGAGGCTCAAGGGGAAAGACTTGGCGTCAGATGACTCGTAACTGGGGTGCGAACTGGCAGAGCTCCGGCGACCTCCGTGGACAGAGTCTCTCCTTCAGAGTTACTCTTCTTGACCGCAAGACAATGACGTTTCTAAACGTTGTTCCTTCTTCTTGGTGGTTCGGCCAAACCTTCTCTGGTCGAGGTCAGTTCTTCTGAAATGCAACTCCTAAGACAATGTCCTATATATTGCTTCCTCTCTCATCTTTGTAACGAATGTGGAGCTAATTTTCAACTATTTTGATTATTTATGAGCTTTGCCCTTTGTTTTTTGGGGGCAATGTTCCTTTGATCTTGATTTTTATTACTACTAAATAATTACATGTTTAATTTTTTTTTGTATTGGTTTGTCAATTATGTATGAGCATTACTCAAAAGGTGGAGTTTTGCTGAATCTATATTAATGGAAATAACATTTTTAATTGGTTACCAATTTTATTGCAAGAGTTCATTCATAAATTGAATACAATGGATGCCCAAAAAAATAAAAAAAAAATACAATTAGATACCTTCACCGAAACAAATCAGAAGAGCATGTAAACTGTGAGATGATGATAAAGAAATAACTCAAGACAAACTTTTGACAAAAAAGAAAGAAAGAAATAATTATTTTCCTATAAAAAGTAACAAATGAAATTATTATACAGAGAGAAATAAATATGCGATACGAATTTGGAAAATAACAATGAGCCGGCCCATGCTTTTTTCTGCTACTTTTTCTCTATTTTCGAGGAGTTGATTTTTCAAATACAAAATCAATAATATAGTTCTTCATAGAAAGTCAGTAAAATCAACTTTTGTTGTGTTTCATATTCTTTGTAACTTGTATGCTTTCTGTGTGCTTAATAATAAATTAACTTCACATAATTAGATGACCGTTTAGCCACATCCTGTACCCTTTCTTTATCATCGGATTAAATTAAGCTTTCACAGTAATCTACAAAAAATCTGTAAAGTTAAAAAAAAATCTGTAAAGTTCTTCTACACATGGCTTTTATTGCCCTCAATGTATACACATAACATTAACCTTGTTATTTAGCCATCAGTAATATAAAAAGTTGAACCAATCTATATATATAAAGTAAACCTTGTCTCTCTTCTTAGAGAAGACATGTCATCAAATAAGTTAATTAGGTTGTGCCATGTGTCAATGTTTTTTTAACGCTTTTGTTTCTTATTTTTGTTATTAAACTAATTGTTGGGCTTTCATACAAATGCAACCACTAATTAGATTTTTAAGATGTTGTCAAATGGACTTCTAATATAAGATTTGGGCTTGAGAGGATCGGTTGAGTGGGCGCTTAGTGAATCTCAAAATTACAATCTTCATCTTCAACACTTTCACTTAGGCAAGAACGCTGCTAGGTTTCCACCGTTGTCGTCTCCTGCTTATCCAACCAACTATGTAGCTCCAGCTGGGTTATTGGGTCAATCACTTCGGCGAAGCACTGATTTGCCGGCGTCGATTTCGATTGACTTGCACACCTTCTCACCTACTTCGGAAAACTCGCGACGTTACAGATCCCCTCTGCATTCAATCATTGTCATTAAGGTCCCAATTAACTCCACCAATCCACTCCTTCCATGATATCACATTCACTGCATCTCCCCTTTTCTTCCAATCGGTTAATCTGGAGCTATAAATAGGTTAGTTTGCTTCCATGAATTTCATCATTTCATTCCTCACCATAATATTGACACAAAAACCTTTTAGAGAGTACAAATTTATAATGGCGAACTCATCTCTCTTTCTTGCTGACTTGAAAGCTGGTCATTGTAACACCACCATCGAAGTGAGGCTGCTGAGGTTTTGTGAGGCCATACATGTGAAGAGAGACAGCGAGCTTATGGGTGTCGACATGATGCTCCTCGACGGTACGGTAATTCCGATGAACTGAAAAACTTGAGCTTAACAATTTTTTGGAAGCAATTAAACGTGTTTCAGTTGACGGCGATGCAAGCTCTGGCTGGATTACTGGGGATAATCATTCTGGCAAAGCTCTGACTTAACACCTTCGGACTTTTCTAATACTTTCTTTCTACCTTCCTTTTACTAACTCCAGCTTTGGTAGACTGCGGAATTCCTATGCAAGGTGGATGTTGTCGACATTGAAACCGTTAATGACTGGTATTTTATCTTATGTTTCAAATGCTTCTAAAAGTTTCAACGTGGGTTCTTTTCCACCTGTGCATCATGTAATGATGAAATGTTGTTGGGGTTGTAAGGTAATCCATGTTGAACATATTTTCATTCACTCTTTCTAAGTGGTTTAAAGCCAACCTTATTCCCCTAAGTTATAACTAATCGTCTCTGTGTTTTTAAACAATGTATTGGGTGGAATTGGCAGTCTCTGATGCGTCTGACTCTGCTATGTTTGTGGGTTTTGATGGTGAGATGAACAAACTGACAAATCTTCTTGCTGTTGTAGTCTCTCAAGCGATGGTTACAAATACTAATTCCCTTTCTTCTCTGTTTGTTGCTTTATTAGAGACCTCAGTCCATGAATTTAAACATATAACAATGGATGGCAGAACCACATAACTTTAACCTTCCATGTCAAGCTCTCTAAGTTCATACTTTTCATCAAAACATCAATCATTCGCCTTAGCCTGATATTAGATTAGAACCAACGCCAATTCCTACTTTTGATGTTCAGGTAAGCGTACTCACTTACAAAGGACATGCCCTTCCTCTTAACATGTCAAACTGATCTTCACACAAACTCATTCGCAGGTAGGTAATGACAACTCGGGCAATGATATGCTAGGTTCTAGAGCTGTTAATACTTACATCACTGATGGTGTAAAGTGTAAACAGTTGTGTCGTTCTGAACGTCATTGGCATGAGTACTAATTTGCTTCTTGAAGGCCACCCATGAGAAGGTATTGAGCCACATGAACTCCCTGTTATACTTGAGATGCCCTCGGAGGAAGCCCCAGAGGTGGAATTAGAACGCTCTTCCAAAAAAACATGTAATGGTTAGTCTTCAAGAGTATAGGAGTTTTAAACACTGTTGTGGACTTTGGCTGCTTCTCTACTACCAATTTTTTTAAAAAATTCCTCCAAACAAATAAATAGTACTCTAGCTCTTTCGTTCATGCTAATAATTGCTTTTGTTTTGTTTTTTTCTTTCTTATTTTTTTGTATCCATCAAGGCAACTACGTTTGTTCTTCTTAAAAATGACAGTTGGATCTCTGATTTTCTACGGATCCTTCAATGCTTATAAGTGCTTTTAAAAAAAAACTTTCAATGTTTATAAGTGCTTTAAAAAAAAAACTTTTGTACACTGCAAGGCAACTACGTTTGCTCTTCTTAAAATGTCAATGTGATTTCAGATTTTCTACTCACATATAAATATCGGATCCTATAAGTGCTTCAGGTTTTTCTTAATATATTTTTTGTACACTGCAAGTCTGAAGGCAGCTACATTTGCTCTTTCAAAATTTCAAGTGGAATCTTTTATTTTGACTCATAAAAATCGGATCCTTCTAATCGTGTTTACTACATTCTTTACACCTCATAGTAAGTTTTAACCATCTACTCAAGGAAAAATTCTATAAAAATACTCAAAACTAAATTTCGTTAAGCTTTTTAATACACCAACTTTTTTGTTATTCATTTTAATACTCCAACTATTTATTTTGAAACCCAAACTTTATTTATTTTGATTAAAAATGCTAATAATTTTCAAAGAAAATTTAAAAAATATTCAAAATCTAAGAACAAATATTAAAAATTTCTAATTTTATTTTAAGTTTTAGGAAAGAATGTAAATAAATCAGCGACAAAATTTAAATTTTAAAAAAAAAATAATTTTGAATATAAGAAAATAAAGTTTTTTCTATTTCTAAAAACAAATTTAATTTAATATTTAAAATTTTAAAATTTTATTACAATATTTAAGATTAGAAAAAAATTTGTTACTTTTATTTCTCAAACATAAAATAAAATTAGAATTTCAGAGATTTTTATGTAAATTTTAGAGATTTTTAAACTTTGTTTAAATTATTAGTGTTTTTAATTAAAATAAACAAAATTGAAGTATTAAAATGGACATAATTTTAAAAGTTTGTATATTAAAATGAGAAAAATAATTAGTTGGAGTATTAAACTGGGTAAAGAAAAAAATTTAAGTATTAAAAAGCTTGATGAATTTAGTTGGGGTATTTATATAGAATTTTTCCTTTATTCAAATAACCACTTCACAACAATTAAACCATCCAAGCAATTATCATATAGATCTATAGACTCATGTCACTCATCCTTACGCTCCAATGCATTAACGATAACATACCAACCCACTGTATCTCTAATTTTTAAAACTCTGTTGGATAGCAACTTCTTAAACACCAGTATTAAGTGGATGTTTATACAGACAACCTGGATGGTGAGTGGGAGTTCAAAAGATACCCAATGGACAGTAGTGCTTACTGTTGCAAATTAAACATCATCAGAAATACCATTAGTCGTTGAGTGGTTACGTAAGAATAGACTCAGGCTTCATAATCCTATCACAACTTCCATAACAATTAAATTACAAACATTTTCCTGGATCAAGATCCATCTTTTTCTCTAGCTATGGTAAAAAAAAAAACATTGCTGAAATAGGTGAACATAAGTGATCAATGAAAAAAGATTTACTGTCGGCTGACGAAGACGTCCTTTGCGTAACAACATTTTTTTGCGACAAAACATAGGAAAACACATCAAAATAGACACAAATGTTTTTTTGAGGACAATCTATAGAACTTAACCAAAATAAAACTTCCTGCGCGAAGCGAGGGTTTTCGGGAATGGGTGTGACGGAGGTTGTTAGAGAAAGAATTTGAAGCCTGATACGGGACTACAGAGTAGATTTTCAAATTCTAAGACTAGCTTGACAATATTACTAATTAATTATCCCCTATATTTTTGTAGGAAGAGTGTTTGTGCCACCACGAGAGTCTTCGCAGAACCAAATTCATGTTTATTCATATGGTATCTGTTTTGTGTCTTTCATATAGGTTCAACCATTACTAGAACACAGTGTTTGCACTTTGCATATTTTCTTAAGATTTTGCAAGAGGGATATCTTTTTCTTTTCCAAGTAAACGAAGGACACAATACTATCTCCATCTAAACGTTTGCTTTCTTTTTCAAAGGGCACTGACCATGTTATAGTTATTTCAAAGGGCACTGACCACGTTTACCAATTAGGCTTACCCATTATGAGAACACTGTTTTCTTTTTACATTTTTGTAAAATATTTTGTTGAAAAGGAATCTTAAAGGAAAGATATGAGATCATGTTTGCATTTAAAGGTTTGCTTTGTTCTTTAAGGTCAGCCCATGTCATATTTACTTCAGTTTCGTGCTTCAAAAAGGTTGAAGATGATCATTTGCGTCGAAGCAAACCTTTACTCTCCCATTTTTATTTGAATTGTTGTTTCATTGTCTCTGATTTGGTTCCACAAACAGATAACTTAGCTTTACATAGCTACATGGATGTTGGTGATGGCCTCGAGTTCCACCACTCTGATCATTTCTCCAACGACATCCTTGAAGAGTGAATTCTTTTGATTTATTCAAAATTTGTATTTTGCTTTTATCTTTGTGTGGATGTTTGTTTCTCCAAATGAACCACAAGAAATATTTTTCTCCGTTTTGGTTTTTGTCTCCTTGCTTTTCTTTTACATTATACTACCTTTGTATGTATAGAGACTAGAGTGTAATGTCTTTTTTGTCTTTGGAAATGTGTCAATTTGTATATGCAGTAAACATTACAAAAATGGCTACTATGAAATTGAAGAGGCATTTTTGGACCTATAGTGAACTACAAAGTGTAAGCACTAATTAGTTTCAACCATACATTCGCTCTCTGTCTCTGATGCTACTCATTTCATGTTATATTCTCATGTAGGTACAGTTACTTGAATAATAAGTAAGTGAAATTTATATTGGTCACAACTGATTTGTATGTCAGAGACACCAAAATGAGAAATGTAAGCATCTTCTCATCAGCTCAGATACTAATTAATTTCACATTAAACTAAGCTCTTGAAACACACCATCTCATGCTCTCTCTATGTCGATGCAGAAGGCTAAGGCTTTTAAGGCTCTATCTAAGAATTTGCACTATTCTCAAGCATAGGGTTTGGTGCAAGAAATAGGAGCTGTGTTGTTGGATGAGTTTCAGAAGGCAGTGACGAGTATGGAAGGATCCAATGTGGTTTGAAAGTGGATGGGAGATTGTTGAGATAGCTAAAACGTTAAGAGTCGAAAACGAGACTGGCAATGTGATGGTCCATTGTTCCATATCTACAACTTGAATAAACTATAATGTATCGCTACAAAATACATACATTTACACTAAATGATAAACTTAGAATATTAATGGAGTGAAAGTACAAGTACAAAATATAGTGGCTCCATGGACGCTTATTTCAAAGAGTGAAACTATGTACCGCTAAATAGTATAAGCAACGTAACCATTTATATGTTTGTAAGCATTATATTTTTTTGCGCTATTGAAGCATACTATGTTTCATTGATATTGAAGTACATTAGATAACAAAACAAATACATCACATTCCGCGCGTAGCGGGGGCTGACCCTAGTCTTTATATATAAAGTACAGTTCTCTCACTCCTTAGGCTGCCACGTCATCAATTCATTCATTTTAGGGGTGACACGTGTCCCTTTAGTGATACGGTACGTTTCATCAACGGAGGCAAAAGTGGGCTGCGTTATGTGTGTGGGCTTTGTTTCTCATGAAATTCAGCCCGATAGCCAGTAAAGTAGGCCTCTCAACCCACATTTCCTTGAATTTAGGGTTCATCCCGTTCTTTGTTTTACGCCGTTCGAAAGCTTGAGATGCCAAAGTTGACGTGAGGAATCTATTCGATAGGTTTCGATCGCGTCGTTTGATCTCCCAGGATGGTGTATAAGACGAATCATCATGAAGAGTCCCTGGTCCATTTTCATTGGCGTTGTTTCATATGAGATTGTTCTCTGAAACGTTACGAGATCCATTGAAATCGCCATTAACAACCATCTTTACTTCTTCTACCAAAACAGGCACAATAAATCATTCAAAGCTTAATATCTCTCTTGAGGCGGTGGATAACACCTATTAAGAGGTCACCCTTCTTCCATCAACACAAACTCCTCCTCGATTCTAAGGTTATTTCTTTCTTAAATGATTTTGGGAAGCAAGGAATCTCTCTCTTTCTTTGTTTACCTGTTGAATCGTTTTTGATGGTGAATTACAGCAGACACGGCCAAAGCCAAATAACCATGGACTCCTTCAGATCTTACTATGTCGGACAGATCTTTCGATCATCTCACGGTTTCGGCGATTCTTGCTTGGCTTACCAACGGCGACAGTGAAGATGGCGGTTCTTTTGTGGCTCAACGGTGTAGATTGGAGCATGGTGAATCGAGAGTGGTCCGGGTTGGATGACGGGTTCGGCTTAAAGCTCTAACGAGGCACGGCTTAAAGCTCCGACGAGGCAATGCTGATAATAGTGACGTCAAATTATTCTGGCGACCTACTATGAACATTACAAGTGATCCTTCTGATGTATCTACAGGTAAAAAAACATAGTTTGTAGCATTTATAGGTTTTATTACAAGGAAATGAAAAATATAGTTGAATAAAACCATTGCTTGAGCACTATAATAACAACAGGTTAAAGATGACATCTCACCTTCCGAAGGGTTCGTCTTGGAATGAGAATTTTGAATCAATGGTCCGGGTGGTTATATAATACAGGTTTGCTGAGGATGGTCAGTGAGCAGTCAACACATCACATGTTGAAGCAGAGAGTAATCATGAGAATTGTATCAGGTTTGTTAAGCTTATGGGTCGTTGCAGTGGTAAGTTTTTCTCTTCATGTGTTTCTGCTTTGAAAAGTAAAGTTAAAAGATCTTTTGAGCTGTTAATAACGAAATACTTTTCTATGATTTACAACAAGATTTATAGCAATGTATGCTACATAATCTAGCAGAGATGTCGATGCTACCTTACTCCTATATCAGCATTTATCTCGAAGGAAAAAGTGGACTCTTGGAGTTATTTAGAAACAGATCAAGTTGAATGGTCACATGGTGATTGTTCTTTCTGAAGAAGCAGGGGAAGAGTTGATGTGCAAAAGCATGGAATCTAACAGACGCCTCTGATAACAAGCTTCTTAAAGATGTCACTTCTGGCTATCACAAAGCATCAAGGTAAAAATTAGATTCAAACTCATCATAGTGTTTCACCTTTTTCTTCTTCTCTGGTGATAAGATCATTTTAAGAAGATTAGCATGGTGATGAATCTCAACTACGTAGGTAACAAAACAATGACCTTTCTCCCCACTTTTCAAATATTTGGATATTTTAAACTCATTATTCGTTTCTTCCTTTTAAATCCTACATACAGATCTTGCTCAGAGCGTTGTTCGTGGTGCAATGGCTGGTTACACTAGCTACATCAATAGGCTTATCAATGGAAGACAAACATACATTCCTTACAGCGTAAGTTACTGGCACAGATCAAATGCGTTTCTCGCTTTCAATCCCGGAAGGATTCGAGTTGTGATTATGGATGTTACAGTGGAATAATCTGGTTCGACATAAAAGAGTTGTGATCTTGGAATCATCCTGACCTGATTTTTTTATTGTTGCAGAGGATAACATAGAAACAGAACAATGTGGTGATTACGGATAGAATGTGAACGAGGCTAATGTCTTGAACGAATCAGTACAGTTTTTTAGGCCCTAAGGATATAATCAAGGAGAAGGAAGAGGTGCGGAAAGCCACTTCTTAAAGTGAAAACTGATTTTTCTTCCGGCTACTAAAGAGATCACTAAGTGAAGGTCTGAAAAGCATGTATGTCCAAAACATATATTCAGAGTTTCATTGAAACGACAATGTTTAAAAGAAAGTGAAATAATTGTATGTTCTAGCGATTTCGCATATTTGTACTATTTTCTGTATAATGAGTTATAACATTTCAGTTATATTTATTAGTATTGTGCTCAAGATGAATCTTAAATGTGTAGATCGTAGAGAAAAGCTTCACGTTCTATACTACGAAGTGAAGAAGTATGATTATTTTATTAACGAGCTTAACACTAAGAATTGTCATTGTTGTCAAGGAGAAAATAAAGAATCAATGCGATATAAAAGTAGTTTCATTGTGTACGGTGTGTTGTGATTTTGTAAATAACCTAAATTATATTGTTTATCACTTAAAATATATTATCATTATCAAATGAATGATATAGAAAAACAACTAATCTTTTTCATTTTTATATTTTAGATAGTTATTTTGTTTCTTAGCTTTCACGGGAAAATAACCTCACATTTTTAAAACCATAGTAAAATCAATATTAACAAATAAACCATTCATTTTAAATATATTTAAGTTTAATTTATTTTTCAATGATCTCAATAGCAATGATGCAGGAAATGAAAGATATATTTAAGTATTTTTGAAAAATATTTCTTTTAATGATGTCATAAAAAATTGGTATATTGACAGACAACAAATATTTTTACCCCATGAAGAACCACCCATTATCATTTACATATAATAACGGGCATAACTAGAATTTTGAATGACAAAGGAGAGAAAATATTTACTCTTTCCTGCCACGTTATGAAGTTGATTAACGAGAGTGAACCACGTGGTCAGGTGATCTACGATATGGACTTACATTTTATAATTATTATGGGCTTTGATCTTATATATAATAAAGTTATCGTTCGTAAACATTTTAACTTTAAATAAAGGCATGCATAATAAATTAGATGTCATAAATATTGATTAGTACGATGGAGATTTTTGACCCTACCCCAAAGTTTACCCTTCACCTTCTCCACGTAACATAGTTATGACAGTCAATACAAAAATCTCATTAATTCCACTAAGTCCTCTTCAATGTTTCTTTAACTTAAATTTGATCAGTTTCTACCAGTGTATATAAATCGTTTGAAGGCACAATCGAAAGCATTTTTTTTCCACCAAATTCATAATTCCAGATTCATCTGGAAACACAATCGAAAGGTTAATACTTTGCAGCTCATAAACCACCGAGCACACAAACTCTAAGCAAAACCTTAGGAAAGCATGAGGGAGATAAGAGGAGAACCATGAAATTTATCGGCGGAAAGGTTGTCGTTAGGAGCGGCCGAGAGCTTGCCACTGGCGATAGCGTCTTTGTTGATTTTCTCGAAGAGGTCTTTAGCGTTCTTGCTGCTATTGTTGGCTCTGGATGATTTTCCTTTTCCTTGAGCTCTTAGCACTCTTCCCCATCTATCTCTCCGTCGGTTTCTCTAAACGGCGCTAAAGTTGCTTTGGCATCGAAAGAAAAGGAAGGAGATGGTTGGAGAAGAAGACAGTAGGAGTAGGGTTTAGGAAGGACATAGTAGGTCTTTAGTAGCTCTAATTGCTATAATGAGCCTTAATTAGAAATGATATGGGGCTTTATACAAAACCATAGATTATGTCATGTTTGTGTGTATCAAAATTGTTGTTTATTTTCTCTTACTATGGATTATATATTATAAATTAAATACCTATATATATTGTTAATGTGTGCTCTCTTATATTTGTGGGATTCCTACAAATAAATTTTGTGGAAAACTTAATTATAATTAGTTTATAAGTATACAACACACATGCACACGTCAAGCATATTTGTAGTATATGTTCGTTTTCATAAATCTAATATTAAATGCATATTTTTCTGCAGTATTCCGATGTTAAATATGATGAAGTAAATGATGGAGCAGTGTTTATTATTTACGTAATTATCATACAAAAATAATAAACTAATATTATTTGTAAAGTATAACCCGCCCGTAGGACGGGCCGACCCTAGTTATTCTATAATCAAATGAATGGCGTTACAGATGCAGTTTGCAGATCTCACAGTGTGGAATAAGAACAAAAAAGTTTGTTTTAAATCTACACAAAAAAAAAGCAGAAGAACAAAGATTTTTAAAATGGTCAAAAAATATGCAAAGCCCATCCGAACCAGACATGGATTCTTTTCATGTTCCACGGATGATACAAGATTGAACAGAACCATTAAAAAAAGAAAACAACTTTTAACTAAAAAGACAATAATACCCTTCCAACGCTTTCACACTCATCTTGAACAAAGAACTCAGTGAAAGAAAGAGAGAGAGAGAAGACACTCTTTTAGTCTTTAGTAAAGTCTCTCTCTGTATTGTTCTCTCCGAAATTCCTTCTTTTTCTATCATTGGCCTCAAGGGTTTTCAGACAGTGAAGATAAAAACATGAGAGGACCTCTGGGAGCTGTGATTGGAAGATACACTTCAAGTGATGGTAGTGAAAAGGATGGGATCATCAAACACAACAGAAAGTGCAGAGATATCACGTTTCTCATCATCTTCATTGCCTTTTGGGTCTCAATGATTGTTAATTCCAGCTTTGGTTTCAACCAAGGAAACCCATTAAGGTAAAAATTCCATAAAGACTTCACCTTTCATCAAGCCAAAGTTTGTATCTTTGTAGTAGATTTGGTATATGAATGATCTCTTGATTTGTGGGTTTGTGTCTTTATGTTGCAGACTAACATATGGATTGGACTATGAAGGGAATGTGTGTGGTAGCAAGCATAGTCACCGTGACCTTACTAAACTTGAGCTTAGATATTGGTTAAATCCTAACCAAGTTTATGAGAGTGGTTTGAAAGATGGGGAGCTTAAGCTGGCTAACGCTAGGACTATCTGTCTCTTGGATTGTCCTGCACCTTCAGATGATACTCTCAACTGGGTCTGTGACTATCCTGACGGCGAGATTCGTCTCAAGATGAGTGATTGGGTAGACAGGAACTATGATTACTTTGAGTTTCTTACTCCTGAAATGAGGAACTCATCTCTTCAGCTTCAGGGTCCTTGTTACCCTATTATATTCCCTAGTGTGAATGGTAAGTATGCACAAAGTTTCAGTCTTTCTTTGTTTCTCTTTTACTGTTTTGTAACGAGATTTGATCTTTTCTGTTCTGTAGTTTATTGGAGCTGTCAGTATATTGCTCGTGCTTCAAATTCATCACTGCGTCACTGGCAGCAGATGGGTGGTGTGAATATTCAAGAGGATATGATCATAGACAAATCGATTAGAAGGTCATTGAATTCTCGTGCCTCGGTTTTAAAGGTTAGAGACTGATCCTCTACTCGACATGTAAACTCTACTTTCAAACTTGTTCTTTGAAGAATGTTCTAAAGCGTTTTGTTTGTTGTTTAACTCGCAGCGTTATGTGGCTGATATTGGCAAGTCATGGCCAGTATTGATTGTGTGTGGAGGCCTTGTCCCGCTGTTCCTATCCATTGTTTGGCTTCTCCTTATTCGACATTTTGTTGCCGCCATGCCATGGATCACTGTTGTGGTCTTCAACATGCTTTTAATATCTGTGACCATCTTCTATTACTTGAAAGGTTGGTTTATGAAAATCAAATTTATACTCTGTCTCTGTGTTTCAAATTTCAAGTCATATGGACTCAGTATGTGTATTCCACTTTGTGTCTTTTGTAGCTGGATGGATTGGGAATGATGCTGTAACACCTATTATCGGTGAGCATGACCCATACTTTCATGTATATGGTCGAGTAAGTTTCAACATTTGCTTTCAAGTTCATTAAATCATGAGACCTTTAGTCCCACTTCTCCATGCTTATTTGCATTCGTTTGTTCTCAGGAGCTGACTCATGTCCGAGGAGTGGCCATTCTGATGACTTTCATCTCAGTTGTTGCTATACTCACTTCAATCGCCATCATCCGCCGTATCCTCATGGCAACATCAGTCCTCAAGGTGAGTACTAGTTTCTTAATAATTTGGTTACTAGTTTGGCCTTTTGCTAGAAATGTCATTTTGTTGTGTATATTACTTGTGAAATCCAGGTAGCTGCTAAAGTAATAGGAGAAGTGCAAGCGCTGATTATATTCCCGGCTATACCATACGCAATGCTCGCCATATTCTACATGTTCTGGCTATCAGCAGCTCTCCATCTATTCAGTTCTGGTCAGGTTGTTCAGAACAACTGCAACAACACTAACTGCTGCGCCTATGATCTCGTGTTAAAGAAAGTGAACTGTGACCATTGTTGTGGTTACCGCATACGTTACACTCCTCACATCACCATTGCCATATTCTTCCATCTATTTGGTTGCTACTGGGCCACACAATTCTTCATTGCATCTTCTGCAACAGTGATTGCTGGTTCTGTTGCTTCCTATTATTGGGCTCAAGGAGAAGCATCAGTAAGTTAACATTTCTTGAGTAGATATATAAAACTGTTCATTGTTATAAAGTATTGATTGTGTTAGTGGATGAACAATGCAGCCAGAGATACCTTTTCTTCCTGTTTTCGCCTCAATGAAGCGGCTTGCACGTTACAACCTAGGATCTGTGGCTCTTGGTTCACTCATTGTCTCGTTTGTGGAATCTGTTCGGTTCATTCTCGAAGCTATTCGTCGTAAAACAAAAGTAAGAGGGTCCACACCTGATCACTGGTTTTCAAGAATGTGTCATTACACATCACGTGGATGTCTCAAAGGCGTTGAGTGGACCATCAAATCGGTTAACCGCAATGCCTACATAATGGTAACATAGAATCTTTTCCTTTTAGCAAGATGAAGCCATTTCCTTAAACCATTTCTTGATAGATTGGTGTCTTTTTCAGATTGCTATAACAGGGAAAAGCTTCTGCAAATCGTCTGCAATAGCAACAGAGCTGATCATAAACAACATTATGAGGATAGGCAAGGTTAATGTAATAGGAGATGTTATATTGTTTCTAGGGAAGCTTTGTGTGAGTCTCTTCAGTGCTCTCTTTGGCTTTCTGATGTTGGATTCTCACAAGTATAGGGATTCTCACAACAAAGTCTCGTCCCCTCTATTACCCGTTTTGGTAAAAAAAACTTCTCTTTCCCCTCTAGACTCATTGTAATTACAAAAAGACAGGTTATTTGATAATCCTTATGACTTTCCCTCTCTATGCACAGGCATGTTGGGCTTTGGGGTATATTGTGGCTACACTTTTCTTTGCGGTGGTTGAGATGTCGATAGACACAATCATACTCTCCTTCTGTCAAGACTCAGAGGAGAATCAAGGGAATGCTCAGCACGCACCATCACTTCTACTTGAAACTTTAGATAACAATGAAGATGAGGTTCAGAGACTCACCCATTGATAGATCCATACTGTATAAGTTTTGTTTCTTTGGGTTTGCTGGGTTATATGGTTTTAAAGAATGGAATCTTTCATCCTCAAAACATTATAAACATATATTGTAATGTCAGATGGCTTGATGATTCTTAGATTCTGAAACCAAAGTATTATATTTCTGCCAAAATGCTTCTTTGTTTGGTTACATATGAATGGAGTGTTTGTCAAAGTACACAATTTTTAATAGAATGAAGCAAAAGGATTAGAACCAATGGTGTTCTTATTTCTTGGCAAAGCTCAACTTCTCAGGGATAACCTCATCAACACGGATCATCATCACGAGGCCATTATCTTCTTCAGACCAAGCAATGGATTCTCCCGCCAGCAACTTGGCAATTGCCGTAAGCTAAGAAACCAAAGTAAACCGCAATCACTTCAAGTTCTATTCGGAGATAAAGATAAATGAGCAAAGATAGTTACCCTTCGTTTGCATTTGGAATCTTCCTTGTTGTCACCTAATTTGACTCTGAGGTACTTGATAGCTGAATCATAAACAAGCAGATTACATTCGCTTCTGTTAAGAGTAAAAATAGGCTTAGGGAGATAAATTTTGAAAGCTTTACATGGAATGCCAGAGAAGTTCCTAAGCTGGAGCTTGAGAAGACGAAGAGCTTCCCTTGGTTCATGTTCATTCACATTTACTGTCACGACCTCGTCTTCCTTGTATGTCGAACCATCGTCTTCCCTGTAGCATGGTTTTGAAATTTCTCAACACTTCTTGCCAATGGAGTAAAGAGCAGAAAACTACAATACAAGCCTGAAAGTAAATAGTTGCGAAATTAACTGACTTGACTTCAAGCATCTTTGCTATGGATTTGTCATCTGCTTCTCGAGCTTTTTGTCCGAAAAAGTGTCCCTATGTATTGTGGATGATATCGAATAGTTATTATATATAATAACACAAGAAGACATTGCTCACTTTCAACTAAAAATTCTTGTCCTAATTGTACCTTCTCCACGAGCCTGTGTGCTCGCTCGGTTTCTCCTTTGGAGAATGCTTCTACAGCCTGCCAAAGAGAAAGAGATTTTAGTTGTGCAACCATTCATCACATCATGGCAATCACATTCTTGTTATCTCACAGACTTACAGCTCCGTAGTATTCTTTCATCTCCTGCAAATTCTCGCGCACTGCTTTACGATGGGCCTTATATTCATTTTCATCATCTTCATCTATCAAGTGACAAGCGTAGATGGTTTAGAAAACTCTTGAGAAAGGATAGGGTTAAGACTTACGGTTACCTTCGTTAGATGTATTTGTTGATTGTATAATAGTAACTACCCTCTCTTGTAGAGGGTCTTCCAGAGGTTCAAAAACAGGACGACCAGCAACTCTTGCTCTCCTTTCTCCAATTCGTCGAGTTATTTTTGGTACTTCCTCATATCTTTCAGCACCACAGAACAAAGCTTCTAAAACTTCCTTTTCAAGACCATTATTGTTCTTGCCTCCTTCCTGTGAACCTGTTAGGCTTCTTGCTTCACCACTGCATCATCAAAGAGAGAAATTTGAGGAGGAAAAATATCAAAAAGAACTGGCAATGGAGGGGCTTTGTACAAACATTGACTAGAAAAAGCGTACCTCAGAGAAAAATCTTGCAGCTCCACTTGGTTGCAGGGCATGGATTCATGTCTTTGAGGATCAACTTTTGAAGTCTTTAAGTTAAGGGAAACAAACCAAGTAACCAATCAGAACCAGATTTAGTAGAAGACAGTATTCTATAACAACGACCAAACAGAAAGTCATAAGAAAAACTTACAACTTCATCAGAAATTCCAACATCAGCATGCTTCTTGTTATCAGACAAGTCAAGCAGTTTCTCCGTACTCTGCAATAACATTAAGAATATAGAGTGGATGCCGAAACAAGAAGTTACAGCACAAAGATCAGGAATGACCTATGAAATACTTACAGGAGCCATATGACAAGAGCTATACAGATACCACTAACAATCAAGTGAATAAAATTAGCGACAATAGGAATGTATATGCGCTTTTGTATCTGGTGAGAAAGAGAAAAGATATAGGATATGCTTACAAATTGATTTCTTATTAATCATAAACCTAATGTAAAGATAAATCTTAAACTAATTAATAAATCCAACATAAAAAAGGAAAAATCTAAAAAAAAAGTATTCATAAAGAAAAACACCAAAATCTCTTAGTTAGAAGAGTTTAATAATAATTCTTGTCAGAATGAAAAGTCAATATTATCTCCAAATTTAGTCAGCAAATAGTATTAAGACACAAAAAACGGACCCTCAAAGTAGCTCTAATAGATGGAAGTATAAAAAGGTCACAGGTCATAACTAAGCTGGTGGGCATCTTAGTGAGCTTCAGGGTATGAGAGAATATAATATAACTCAGCCAAGAAAAGGTAAAATATATTATAAAAAGGTTTTAAAGACAAACACGAAGGTATACTATGCAAAGGAAAATTAAAGAAACAAAAATACACTACTTTCTTCAGGGATAAGAGAACTGGCTTACCTTCACCACATCATATCCGCATACACCTGATAGTTTGGTGGAAAAGCAGATAAAGTTTAGCAGCTAAATCGAGCATTAACAAGTAAAAAAAAAAAAGAGAGTAGAGAATGTTTACCAAGAATCTGTTGAATAACCTCTGGACTAGCTTGAAAGCCTTCTCCTAGCATCTTAGCAATAAATTCCTCAACATCAGTTGGTGCTCTGCTTACGTTTGCCTCCTTGCTTTTTGACGGTTCTTCTTCACTCCATATCTCAGTTTCAGGAATATCCCTTGCGTCTATCTTCATTGGTTTAACAGCTTCTTGGCGAGCATTTGATGCAGACGTGGCTCTTCTAGCATACTCCTTTCCAATAACACTTGAAACCGTGCCAACTGAGATGGAACTTTTCTTCGGCCTCCATACTTTGGCGTTGCTATCCTCTTGTGGCTGAACTTTCTTGGGAACATAGACATGAGTTGGCTTTGAGGTTGCTCCGTTCGTTTTGACTTGGTCACTATGAGGAGTCTCTTTCGTCGTCATGGCAAAGAGAATCTCACCAGCTTCATGGACATTCTGGCGAGCTTGGCAGTAAGCAGAAGCAATGTCATCGAGAGAGAAACGAGAACCAAAAGCATCGAGAAGCACTTGCAAGCTTCTTGAATCTGGATCACTGTGGGAAGAGCTTGCAATCATTGACATTTCTCCTTGTAATTCAAAGTTCAAAACGAATGGCTCCGTTAATACAAAATCATTCTAGTACATAAACAATAGTGGTGATGTTAAACGCAGAAAGCTGAGTGAATATGTTCACCACATTACAACCAAAATGTAAGCAATTTGAAGCCGCAAGAAGCAAGTTTCAGTCCTCTTCCTAATAACCGGGCTTTGACAGGGTAACTAAAAGCAGAACATGGTTTGTCATTAAGTCCGAAAAAAAGAAGAAAACTTTGAATATACATTTAGCTAGAAAATACCAAAAAAATGCATTGAACAAACACCTGGCAGGCATAAACTCCGACCAAAATAGAAAAAAAAATGAAACCTGCTCAGTTTAATGGCGAACAGCACAGTTACCACTATGAAAAGCCAATCAAGCAATCAGTTTTATTGCACTTGTAATGTAATACAATACAAGTGAAGCAAATCAATGACACAGTGAACAACATATGAACTTTCAGGAAAAACATGAAAACACGATTTTTACTGGTTATAATCGATTCGATGCCCACAGAGCAAAATAGATGAGAAGGAAACTTCGCCTAGAAGAAAGCCAAGACTGTAAAAAAAAAAAAAAAAAAACAGGATAAAGCAGAAAGAAGAAAGGAATAAAGGAATAATTTTTTGATAGAGAAACGATCTGAACTCGTTTCGAGGCTACAGAGACAATCCATTTTGCAGCAATCAGCAATGCGAAGATAAAAAGGTAGAGAATGTAAGAGTTCTCGCTTACCGGAAACGCAGGAATCGATGTAGGTGGGAGGAAGGTTTTTAGCCGCCGGAGACGGAGCAGTAGAGAGAGAATGAGAGGAGAGGAAGCTATTCAATCGACAATCTGAGTTGGTTAATAAGACCGAGACTTGTGAAGTTGGACCGGAGAAATGAGAAAGAAGAAGAAGAAGACAGTCAGACCAGAGATGATGTTAATTAAGTAGACAATGTAATGAGGAGTGTTGTCAAAGCTTTTTCCCCCGAAACTTCACTCACATTAACATTAACTCCAATTAGATGTTTAATCTTTCCCAATAATCTTTAAATCAAATCACCAGTCGGTATTTATTCAAATATTACGACTTTTTGAGATTTTACACATTTTAATGATCTTATTTAATAGACCAGATGTATAGATCGATACATAACAATGATAGTATCGAGTTTCATAATTAAGTCAAGACGAGAAAGTAAAACAATAGAGTCAAAAAATATCATTAAAAAAGGGATCATTACCAGCAGTAGGCCTGGGCATCCGGGTCCTCGGGTCGGGTTTGGGTCGGGTTCGGGTCGGGTTTTTCGGGTCCGGGTCCTTCGGGTCCGGGTCTTTCGGGTCCTAGAGATTTAGACACATATAGATACTTTAAAAAATTCGGGTCGATTCCGGGTCGGGTCTTATCGGATCCGAGTCAGTTCGGGTCTACTTATCTCGTACCCGCATATACCTAAATTTTTTCGGTTCTTTATTGTATCTGGTCGGATCCAGGTATTTCGGGTCCGTTTTCGAGTTGGTTTCTGATATTTCGGGTCGTTTTTACATATTTTTGGGTCTAAATATGTGTTTCGTGTCTATTTGTACCCATTAACCTGCAACGTTACCCGAACCTCAAACCTGCAATTTTGAAACCCCATAACGAAAAAAACACATTCTGAAACTGCAGTAGTGCAATTACCGTAACCATAACTAATAAACTTAAAACATGATCAAGTTACCATTCAAAACACACACAAAAAAATCATTAAATCTAATAATCTTCGGTTCCAAAAATATCCGACCGGGTCCCGGGTCGGTTCTAGACCCGAACTTGCTACCTACGGGTCCTCCATCATTAGACCCAATAGGGTAAAATTCTCGGTTCCAATTCTGGACCCGAACCTGTATTTTCGGGTCGGTTCCGGGTCGGGTCCTCGAATATAGGTTAAAATGCCCAGGCCTAACCAGCAGACCCGACTCAAATTTTTGATGAGCCATGCTCAAAAAAATATTAGTGATATATTTAATAAAGTAATAAAATAATTTTAAAATTATTTTATGTTATATATTTAATGTTTTTTTGAAAATTATAAAATATAAATTTAATTATATATTTAAAAAATTAAAATTTTAGATTATAATTCAAATATTTACTTTTAATCTTTTTTTAAAAAAAATTACTTTTAGATTTGATCCATGTTCGACAGCTCCACTTGCCGGTGCTGATTACACGTTAAAATATGTGAATCTCCTAAACTTTGGAGAGAAAGTAGACATATATGAATTTGGGTCCTTTATGTTTTCATTTATTATGGACTAAAGCCCCGGAGTTTTACTTTTATCAAAATAAGCACACTTTGTTTTGTATTCTGACAAATTATGCCCCTCTTCTTTCATTTTGCCTTCTCTTCTTCCTCCTCACGCCGCCGTCAATTTATTGTCTTTCTCGGGTTCTTACTCCTCCGGTCGCCGACTAGTTCTGGTAAGCTCACACTCCTCATGTTCTCATATTTTTTTTTTCTCTTCTAAATAGTTCATGGATTCATGTTCGGAGCCAATCCCACGCCTTTGGTGGATATATGATAGGGTTGTTATGTCTAAAACATCCGATACCTAGTGTTCATATTAGCTCAGATGCAACCTGAAACTGTTCTTTTGATGTTTTGCTGTCATAAAGTTTGTGTCTTTTTAGTTTGTACTGGTAAAATATAGCTTTGACGTGGGGTTTATTGCAGAGGAAGTATGATGGGTTCGAGAGGAATCATTAATGATAAATGGTCAATGCGGATTCTCTGGGGCTGTGCTCTCGGAAGTGCAGTCGGTAATGTTTAGACCTTTTTTGTTTTCTCAAACTCATAAAGCTTTTTTCTTTCACTCTGAGAGACAAGACTCTTATTAGATATTGTTTTAGGTTTATACATGGTTGCTGTAGAGAGACAAACCCAGAACAGAGCACGTGCTTTGGCTGAAGGTTTGAGAGCTGCTGATTCACAAGCTGGTGATGCTGATACTCTCTGATGAATCTACCAACTTCTCTCAGTTGAGTGTTTTTTTTTCTCTTTTTGTTAGATGCTATATAATACCATCTTGTTCCAAAGATTGTTGCTGATGCAGTTTCTTGTTGGCAAATAATCCCTGAAACGAGTTCGAAACTTGTAAGAGTTGTAGCTGATCGACATACAATTTGTGTTATGGAATAAAAGCTTCTTACTCTTTTCTCCTTGGAATCATGCTATGTTTGTGAATCACTTTTTCATTGTATCTTGCTTTCACGGTATGTGTTTTCTTTTAAAGTGAAAAACTATCACATACTATAAAACCATGCTGGATTCTTTATTTGAATCATGTACAACAGGATCAGTTTATTTCTTAGGAAACAAAAAAAAAAAACATGGCAAAGGGACACCAAGGCAAATGCTTTGGATTCGTTCTCTTACTATGCTTCTTTAGTTCAACTTTCGCACGCAGGGTTCTTAAGGATCTCGCCATGATGGAGTTAAGCAAGCTTGATCTAAACAGTGTAGTGATGCCTGGGGTGGTTACTTTGAGCGAGCAGGATCATGAATTGTTCAATGTTGAACCTGAGAACAAAGTCAAGCCTGACCATAAGCTGCAGTCCGAGCCGGGTGAACCAGAGGAGCCTGAGGACAAAGTCAAGCCTGACCATAAGCTGCAGTCCGAGCCGGGTGAACCAGAGGAGCCTGAGGACAAGGTCATGCCTGATCATAAACTGCAGTCCATGCCGGGTGAACCAGAAGAGCCTGAGGACAAAGTCAAGCCTGACCGTAAGCTGCAGTCCGAGCCGGGTGAACCAGAGGAGCCTGAGGACAAAGTCAAGCCTGACCGTAAGCTGCAGTCCGAGCCGGGTGAACCAGAGGAGCCTGAGGACAAGGCCATGCTTGATCATAAGCTGCAGTCCATGGGTGAACCAGAGGAGCCTGAGGACAAGGTCATGCTTGATCATAAGCTGCAGTCCATGCCGGGTGAACCAGAAGAGCCTGAAGACAAGGTCATGCCTGATCATAAACTGCAATCCATGTGGGGTGAGCTAGAAGAACCTGATCCTAAAAAAATGCTCGATCACAAAGAAAAGCATGATCAGAAAGTGCAGTCCCAGGCGAGTGAACCAGAAGATCCTGACCACACAGTTAAGCCTATGGGGTATGGTGTAGGTAGGGGTTATGGAAGTGGCAGTGGATATGGAGAAGGCATTGGCTCTAGTGGAGGCAGTGGATATGGAGAAGGCGTCGGCTCCAGTGGAGGCAGTGGCTATGGAGAAGGCATTGGCTCTAGTGGTGGTTCAGGTGTTGGCTATGGAGAAGGAATAGGATCCGGGTCAGGCCAACCGAACTGCGGTCCTGTCACTGGAGCTCCAGGTAGCGGATACGGTGAAGGCATTGGACAGGGTAGTGGTTCAGGAGAAGGGATCGGTATAGGACGTGGCTCTAGTGGTAGTGTACCAGGTGTAGTTGTCCCAGGCATAACATTCCCTCCCATAGTTGTTCCAGGAACACAGATTCCCGGTTTTGTGGTTCCAGGAGTCAGGGTTAATCCTGGCTATGGTTCTGGGGGATGCCAAACCGGTGGTTGCACCCCGAGCGTACCATATTACCGCCCACCTATATACGAACAACCACCAAGCTGTTCCCATTGTCCGCCTTTCACTTCAGGAGAAGACAAGCACATGTCAGACAAGGGAACCATGACAGAAGCTCTTTCACCCAGTTCAAACGAGATGCACGTCTAAGCTTTTCAAATGTCCATGGAAACACAAAAGTCTGATAAAATTACTCATAATGATATACATCATATTTTGGTTTGATAAAAGCTCAACATTAAGTTGAATAATCCAACGTTGGCAACATAAAATTTGAAATAAAGTGTCTTTGCTTAAGAAAAGAAGCAGGCAACTAGAACCGTAATTGAATTGCCCAATATTGATTATATTGTGTGTGACATGATCATCGCTCGTCCCGTGCCATGATCATGATGATCATTCTCGGCATTATCATTACAACAACGATAGCAAAATATATTAGAAAGTACACACAAGACAATGACTTGCTTCACGTCACCAATTATCACCCGCACAACTGTTTGTTTAGTCCTTTAATCTCTCTTGTTTAATAGGCCGGCCCATATATCTAGCTAAGCTGTATTCTAATGAAAAATACGAACTATATTGTGAATTTTGTTCTCGAAACGGCACCGTTTACATCTGTGTTCATAAAACGAATAGACTGAGACGAAGAACAATAAGACAGACGACGAACTCAGAGAGAGTTTGTGTGTGTCTGGTAATGGATCGGATTCTAAAGGCAGCTCGAACATCCGGTTCGCTCAACCTTTCCAATCGCTCTCTCCGGTTAGATCCACTTTTTTAATTTTACCATTTGAATTAAAATGACTGAATCTGGCATCGAAAGCTATCGATTCCACTAGCTTCGATTTTTTTTTTTTTTCTTCTTCTAATTTTCGAAATTGGATAGAATGTGAAAATTATATTTTGATCGGGGAATGTGTATGTGATTATCTGAGAAAATCTAGATGCATCTCCAGTAAACGATGAGCCTTTGTTTTTGCTTGTAAATACTTTTTTTTTTAATTCAAAAGGTTTTGATCCTCTCTGTTGCTTAGGATCGGATCTTGTATGGTCACGAGATCCCTTTTGTATATGAGCTGCTGCAAAGTCTTTTCCTTGCACCACTGTTTATTGATTTGAGGGTGGTTTCAATTTATCAGGGAGGTACCTACAGAGGTGTATCAATGTCTGGAAACAACAGGAGAAGGAGAGAACTGGTGGGAGGTGATCAATTTAAATCCTTTTTCTCTAATGCATTGTTTTTATGTCATCACATTTCTTGAATGTTTTATGTTTCCTCCATCTTGCACCTTGCAGGCGGTTGATTTACAGAAGCTTATTTTGGCGCATAATGATATTGAGGTTTTAAGGGAAGATCTTAAAAACCTTGCCTGTTTGGTTGTGTTAAATGTCAGTCACAACAAACTGTCTCAACTTCCTGCTGCCATTGGGGAGTGAGTGTTTTTGGAGCTTCTTTGTGAGGTTCCATTGTGTTCGCTATGGTAATAATGTTATGATGCTCTTATTTCGTAGGCTTACGGCGATGAAGTCGTTGGATGTGTCCTTCAACTCCATCTCAGAACTTCCTGAACAAATTGGTTCTGCAACTTCTCTTGTCAAGTAGGTTATCTCCATCCTCGCCATAAGAGTATTGTGATTAGGGCATTGGACTCATTAACCCCCCCCCCACAATTCATGTTAATTAAAACTCCTTGTGATCGCTTCAGGCTCGACTGTTCAAGCAATCGGCTTAAAGAACTTCCAGAATCTCTTGGAAGATGTTTAGACTTATCAGATTTGAAGGTCCGTTTTCCTTTTTGATCAGTTGGTTTTCTTTTACCTCTACTCTCATATTATTTATAGCAATGCTTGTGCTTACTATAATCCACAGGCCTCAAATAATCAAATTTCCAGTTTGCATGAAGACATGGCGAACTGTTCAAAATTATCCAAGCTTGATGTGGAGGTATGAGATTGGTGTCTACTTAGCATCTTTTTCCACTTTCGCTGTTATCCAAATTCAGTATGGCCTGTCTGAAAGAAGGAGAAGTCAACTTCGTTCAGGACTATGTTTAGGTAGAGAAAGATGATTTATCAATGTAATTTATGCTTGTTGCAGGGAAACAAGCTCCCTGCTCTCTCTGAGAGGCAGATAGCATCGTGGACCATGCTTACAGAGCTTAATGCATGTAATGAAATTCAGTTTATATTCTGCGTTCCTTACATGTTGAAAGATTGTGTGGGCACACGTTAATGTTATTTCACTCTGCAGCTAAGAATATGTTGGTTGGTCTGCCACAAAATATCGGAAGCCTTTCGCGTCTTATCCGGCTTGACCTTCATCAGAACAGTAAGTAAAACTGTCAAGATAACGATTCTGTATTACATTTTTGTTTCAGCAATATCAAATTTATTCTTTCTATGTAGTTTCTGAGTTGTTTTCTTATTCGATTCCTGCAGAAATCTCGTCTATCCCACTATCAATAGGCGGTTGCTCATCTCTCGTGGAGTTTTATTTGGGGTCATTCTCTAATACTGTTTATTAAGAAATATTTGTTTGGTCCGACATGGATTCTAATTAGAGACTTTCACTTCTGATATTCCTCTCTCTGTACTTTATTCCAGAATGAACTCACTATCGACACTACCAGCAGAGATTGGAGATCTATCTCGTCTAGGAACACTTGATCTTCGTTCTAATCAGGTATTGTGCTCATTTCTTGTTTTCTGACATTCTATGTTATTTTATAATCCTTTATCTAGTGACAATCACCATCTTTTAAATTAATGGCCTGTACCCTTGTCATTTCTCTTGATTTTCAGCTCAAGGAATATCCAGTCGGAGGATGTAAACTGAAGCTCTCGTACCTTGATCTCTCAAATAATTCATTGACAGGATTGCATCCTGAGCTTGGTACAACAAGGAAACAACACTAGCCATTTTTTATTTACCCATGACATCATTAAGATAGCAATTAGCATAATGCTTCTTGTCCTCTCCTTTTCTTATAGGAAACATGACAACTCTGAAAAAGCTTGTGCTTGTTGGCAATCCTTTGAGAACCCTTAGAACGTAATTTTTTACTCTGTCACTGTCGGGTTTCTTGATTCCCTGGTCTTAGTTTGATTCCTACTTCAAGAGGCAAATATTTCTTTTCTTTTTTTTGTGGCCCTTCAGCTCGTTAGTAAATGGTCCTACAGCTGCTCTATTAAAGTATCTTAGGAGCCGTCTTTCTAATGGTGAAGGTACTTTGGTCCAACAATCACGCTCTTTCTTTCTCTTTCATGTAAGAGGTGGCTAACTGTTAACGGTTTCCATTTGTAGAAACTAGTGCAAGTACTCCAACGAAGGAAAACATAATTGCTTCAGCAGCTCGCATGTCCATATCTTCAAAGGTAAGTGAAATCACAGATCTGAGCACCATCCTAACAAGAGTTCTGTATTCATAATAGATAACAGCCTTTCATGATTTTAATCGATTGACACTACACACAACTGCAGGAACTTTCTCTAGAAGGTCTCAACTTGAGTGCTGTCCCTTCAGAAGTTTGGGAAACTGGTGAAATCACGAAAGTTAATCTCTCTAAGAACTCTATCGAGGAATTGCCTGCTCAGCTTTCTTCTTCTGTTTCCCTTCAGGTAATTGGTTTTTTCATAAACACTAATTCTATATACAAATATGATGCTACATGTGCCTCTGCTATAAACCTGTTACGGTTGCTAAAAGATTTCAAATTATCTTTGTAATTGCAGACTTTGATTTTGTCAAAGAACAAGATTAAAGATTGGCCCGGTGCAATCTTGAAGTCACTTCCTGGTCTTGTGTGCTTGAAGTTGGATAATAATCTCCTGAAGAAGGTTGGTGATGTTTGTGGAGAAAATATTTGAAGAGTTGATTATAGCTTCCACCAAGAAGACACTCACCCATCATCTTCTTTTTTCATTTGCTTGTAAGATTCCACTGGATGGGTTTCAAGCAGTCTCTGGACTTCAGATTCTCGACCTAAGTGGTAATGCAGCTTCATTGGGCATCAGAGAGCATCCCAAGTTCTCGCACATGCCACAACTACAAGAGCTTTATTTGAGGTTTGTTATTATACGTTACATTATTCATCGCCCATGTAATAAACTCTTCACTAGTTTAAGATGTTACTTCACTTGACAGCCGAGTCCAGCTGTCTGAAGTCCCTGAAGATATCATCAACTTATCTAACCTGCTTATCCTTGACTTGAGCCAGAATTCACTGCAATCGATTCCCAAGGTATATTTGCTATAAGCTCTACTTTTTGGTTAATAATTTAGTGAAACCTGTATCAGTCAGCTAATTAACCAAAGTCTTTTTGTAATGTTATTTTGCATTGGCTATGTTTTTTCTCCAAGCAGGATGTCAAGAACATGACTTCACTCAAACATCTGGACATATCCAACAACAACATTTCAAGTCTTCCTCCAGAACTTGTAAGCCCCCTTTCTTTTGTCTGGAACATAGAAATTGCATTGAAAAAATTGTGATAACAAATTATGTGCTGTTTCTTAGGGTTTGCTTGAGCCAACACTTGAGGTTCTAAGGCTTGATGGGAACCCATTAAGAAGGTATTTTCTTCTACCCACTAAACATGAAAAGTCAAATTCATTCATCATACAAACAACAGTTTTGATTTATCTTTTCCTTTTCACCAACATTATTGAAACAGCATCAGGAGACCAATTCTAGAAAGAGGAACAAAAGCAGTCTTGAACTACCTGAAAGACAAACTTCCAGTTTAGTAGATTCTACAACGTTGACATAGCAATATACATATATGTTGTTTCATTGTTTGTAACATTTGTGTTTGTGTGACCAACTCCATACTATTCATCCGGGAGAGATTGATTCTTATTGGTGAGAGATCTTGCTTTTGTTTGGTGTGCGACCTAAGTACTTCTTGACTTCAATATGAAAAAGACACTACAGATTGGTTGGTTATTGTTTTCTCCAACCTCATTAAATTTAAGAGTTTTGGCTACATGTTCTACTGTTTTCTGTGGCGTTTTGATTCTCAACCACAAACTAGACAACACTCCCAACAAATAAAAACAGTGTCAAGACGAGGACTAGTTAAAGCCTCAGTTAAAGCCTCAAAAGATTCTGCAAACTCTCTCTCTCCACGACAGAGAGGAAGCATCGCCACAAAAGAAGAAGCTTAAGAAGCAAGACATTGATTATTTCTATTCCTCTTCACACGTCTTTCACCATTCTCTCTTATAAAAAAGCTCCTTTTAGACTTTTTGGTTTCATTTGTTAATTAGTGACAACTCTCGGCACCCATAAAGTCAATAGCTTTTGCTTTCCAGGCAAGCTCTCGCGCATTCACATTTCTCTTCTTCATCTTCTGCTCCTCTCGATCAAATCAATTAGGGATTGCTCTGTTTTGGTACTCTGTTTTTGCAGGTGATATTCTGAAGAATCTGGTGGATTGATTCCTCGCGAGCTGACCCTTCTCATGATTAGTTTTCCATCTTCGAATAAACCAACAGCGAAACTTTCATCGAAAATACCCTTTTCATATTCGATCTCTTATCTCTTCCTACCCTCCAACGTCTTCCTCATACGCTACTTCAACTGCTCTAGATTTCGTCTCAAAATCTTTAAAAGTCTCAACCTTTCGTTCCTTTCACCTTCTTGTAGCTTGAATCCTCTCATAAAGTCTCGTCCTTTACGTTAGATTTGAAAACTCTGTTCTCATAGTTATGGCTGGCGGAAACTGGTTGGTTTCGTTGGAGGATCTTCCTTCTCATTTGATCTTGGAGGTGTTGACATCTGGAAGGCTTAATGCGTTTGATCTGCTCAGCTTGGAACTGACCTCGAAGGTTTTTGGAGGGAGCTTTGGATTGTACCCTTTGAAGTTCAGGTCATTAGCTGATTACGCGGCGTATATGCTTTGCTCTGTGCATCCTGTCTATGTGGGAATGGGTTTGGCTACTCAGAAGGAGCTTTTCGCGAATTGTGAGGGAAACTGGAAACGGCTTTTGAGGTTCTTGCAGTCTGTTGAGCAATCTTCAGATGTGGTTGAAACCTCTGCAGGCAATGTATGATCTCATTTTGTTTAGTTAGCTTTTGATTTACTGAGTAGTAGTCTTAGGTAGCTTAGTGATAGTTGAGAAACTGGTATAAAGGATAGGAGTATAGCTCTGACTGATATGGTTAGTTTTTGGTATAGGGAACTCCAGGATTGATGCATTTCTTTCATGCTTTGTGCAGATGCAAGTTACAACAGGAAGGTATCACACGTTGCTAATCAACAACTCAAAGGTTTACTCTTGTGGTTCGAGTTTGTCTGGTGTTCTTGCTCATGGCTCAGAAACTACTCAGTGCGTAGCATTTACGCCTGTAGAGTTTCCTTTCTCTGCTAAAGTGGCTCAAGTCTCAGCCACACAGAACCATTCTGCTTTTGTATTGCAATCTGGAGAGGTTGGTTGCTTCTGTTTCTATAAAAAAACTTGTCCTATTGAGTATGTTTTTTGCTTGCCATACTCAATTGTAATACGGCACAGGTTCTCACATGTGGGGATAATTCATCGCATTGCTGTGGTCACGTAGATATAAGCCGTCCAATATTTAGGCCTAAGCTTGTTGAGGCTTTGAAGGGAACTCCTTGTAAGCAGGTAGAAACTGATACCAACTCTCTCTAGATCAATCTATTTTCTAAATTTGAGTTTATTGATTATTCCTGATCTCATCTTCTGTACCAGGTGGTTGCTGGACTTCACTTCACTGTGTTTCTATCAAGGGAAGGGAGTGTGTTTACATGTGGATCAAACACACACGGACAACTTGGTCATGGCGATACCTTGGACAGACCAGTACCCAAAGCTGTTGAGTTTCTTCAAAGCGTTGGCCCTGTAGTGCAAATCTCAACGGGACCGAGCTATGTTTTAGCTGTAACACAAGATGGCTCGGTTTACTCGTTTGGCTCTGGCTCTAGTTTTTGTCTTGGTCATGGAGAGCAACAGGACGAGCACCAGCCGCGTGTCATTCAGGCTTTTAAAAGAAAAGGTATTCATATACTCCGCGTCTCTGCGGGCGATGAACACGCCGTGGCACTTGACTCCAATGGCCGTGTAAGTTCTGTGTTTACATCTTCATTCTGTCTCCATTCGGTTTAAGAAATCAGAAGAATCTTGTTTTGATTGTTCTTTGACCGTTTAGGTATACACATGGGGTAAAGGTTACTGTGGTGCTCTAGGCCATGGAGACGAAAACGACAAAATCACTCCTCAACTTTTGGTTAGTCTCAATAACTGCCTCGCTGTCCAGGTCAGATTCTTCCCCATATGTTCCATCTCAGTGTAAAGCACAACGAGTGTTCATGTGTTATAAGAGTTCTTCAGCATTAAACTGATATGTGATCATGGATCTACATTGTCTTGCAGGTGTGTGCAAGAAAGAGGAAGACTTTTGTATTAGTGGAAGGTGGAATACTGTATGGCTTTGGGTGGATGGGATTTGGAAGCCTTGGGTTCCCGGACAGAGGAGTTTCCGACAAAGTCTTGAAGCCAAGAGTGTTGGAGAGTCTGAAACCGCACCGTGTGTGTCAAGTCAGTACCGGTTTGTATCACACCATTATAGTCACTCAAGGTGGTCGCATATTCGGGTTTGGGGATAACGAAAGAGCTCAGCTTGGTCATGACTCACTCCGTGGCTGCTTAGAACCTACTGAGATCTTTCTCCATTGTGGCCGTTCTCGTAGCCAACTTTGTTGATCCAAAGGTAAATAATAACACAAGCCTGTTTGTATGAACCGGATTGAGGTCGAGTTAACCGGTTAGTGTATTTTGTATGATCTGTATCTGTTTGAGTTTTTCTTCTTAGTCCATGACTGTATCAAAGATATTTCCGGTTTGGTGTATCAAAGAGGAAATAAGAATTGATTGGAAATGATGTGGATCCAGTGTTAATATTTGAGGATTTCATAAATAGGAATTCTACATTTAATGTAATAGATGATGTGAGAGATGAAAATAAATGAAGTAGTTGAAAATAATGCTCAAAAACTAAGTGTGTCGGTGGAGCACTAATGATTTTTGGTAAACTCATTACAAAGAGGAGTTATGCTCTCATCTCAGGTATTAGTATGACAAAGTACCTAGTGGTTAGTGGTGACTAGATTCTTGATGAAAGCGCACACACGCAAAAGTTATGAGAAGGAAGAGTCTTGAGCAAGGTCGCTGCAAAAAGCAAGAGATCTCTCACATGAAACACAAGTAATGTTCAGAACATAGTACAGATTGTAAAACAGAACAAAGTAGATGTGATGGCTTCACTTTCGTTCTGAACCGGGATTGAACCATGCTATGTTTCTCAAGTAGCTACTGTTTGTATGATTGTGATCCCTTAACGTGGTCGCATTTTTTTATCTCAGCTTGATCACGACTCACTCGGTGGCTGCTTTGGGAGTTAGAATATTTCTCAATTGTGGCCATTCTCGTAGGCGACGTTGTTGATCCAAAGATAGGTAAATAAAATCAGCTCGCTTTTGTATGAACCGGATCCATATCGGTTAAACCGGTTAGTTTAATTTGGATGATGATGTTCGTATTAGAAGATCATTTCTGTTTGGTTCGTAGTTCTAATCGCTGTGTCTAACTATAGATACTAGAAATATAGCTTCCGCGCAAGCGCGGAGCCGTATATGTTTTCTTATGCTTTAAGTGTGTATGAGATTTTGTTATTCGTATCTTGTCTAAATCTTTATTTTTTTTGCGTATTGCAATATTGGAGTCATCACTTCCATTGAGTTCACTTCCGTTTTGTTATGTCTTTAAGTGAAGTGTAATTTTCATTAGAAAGCCGAATAAAAATTAGGAAGATAGCGATATTAAGTTATGTACATAAGATAGTTTGAAAATCATGAAGTTTAATCTCTAAAACTTTTTGTACTACTTTATGAAAAATTCTAATTTATATGTAGAGATGAAATCTTCAATTTGCTTGTTGACATGGAATAATAATGTAACGGCCCGACAATCCACGGTTAATAGGCTGCTCATGTTCGCGCTCTCGGCCCGTGGATCTCATCCCATCTGACGATCGGTTCATTAATTTTTCCAAAGTCTATGAATCATTGTTTACTAACCTTACAATCACCACCCGACTTTCCTCGTGTTTTGGATTCACTCGCATGGTATCGTGGACACCCTTAGAAAAGACAAACTGTAATATTATTATATAAAATATGATTTTTAGTTTACAAAATTTCATGTAGTTCAGTTGGTTATGTCAATCAAATAAACATTGAGGTGAAATGTTCGAATCTCATAACATGCAATAAATCAATTTTTAAAAAAAAATAATTACGTGGGATTCACTTACCGCTGACGTGATAAAAAAGGAGAGAGTAAATTCTCCCATATTATATTATAATATAGATTTCTTCTGTTGGATTTGTGAAAAAATAGATCAAACAATCAAAGCGTAATTGATGGGAGTGACGTGGATCCAACCTTACATCCACAAGAAATTGATTATCTTGGATCTAACTTTCCATTCATAATAAATTTGTGTCGGTAACGTTGCTACGGCGAAATACATAAAAGGAAAGGGGAGTTATCGAGGATGCAATTAGTAGAAATCTCACATTAAATCATAAACAAAAACTTGTTAATCTTATCTACTTATTTGATAATTTTATCATTTTTTATCTTTGAGTTGTTTTTCTCCTTTCATTAAAACATAATTTCTTACAACCAAATTTTAGCAAAAAAAAACATAATTTCTTACAACCAAATTTTAGCAAAAAAAACATAATTTCTTACAAGAGCTACTATAAAAGGGATTATTTAAAAATTCCTGAACTAATGCTAATTGCCAATAACAAACACATTACTCATATGTTTGCTATATATATATATATATATCACTCTACTAGACCAGATGATTTGACAAATATATATGAAAAGATGCTATTAATATATTAAAGAAACCATAAAAAATGCTACTATTATAACGTTGATGAAATAAGAACTAGTACTTTTCATAACGTGGCACGTTAAAAGATAGTATCATTACAAAGATAAGTTCGAATCAATTAGTTATTGAATTTTCACAAGTTGTTTATTGACAAATGGTAAAATATAGAATCATTACAAAAAAAAAATAGAAACGGATAAGAACACGTCAGACATTGGTCTTATCTAAAATCTAAAAAATCCAAGTCATCATCACGTGGAATCACCTCCTATAAATATTCTCTTACATTAACACTATCTCCTCACCACAACAACAACAACAAACACAAACAACAAAAGATTCAAACTTTAACCAAACAAAACAAAAAATGTTGGCAATATTCCAGAAAGCATTTGCTCACCCACCGGAAGAACTCAACAGCCCGGCGTCTCATCTCCCCGCCAAATCCACCGGAGAAACCCTCTCCGACTTCCTCTCCCTCCACAAAGACACCGCCTTCTCCATGACCTTCAGCGACTCCGCCGTCTTAGCTTACTCCCGTCCCCAAAACTCTCTTCGCCAGAGACTCTTCTGCGGCATAGACGGCATCTACTGCATCTTTCTCGGCGCGTTAACCAATCTCTGCACGTTGAACCGCCAGTACGGACTCACAGGGAAGAACACGAGCGAAGCCATGTTTGTGATCGAAGCTTATAGGACGCTGCGTGACCGTGGTCCTTACCCTGCTGATCAAGTACTCAGAGGCTTAGAAGGAAGCTTTGCCTTTGTGGTATACGATACTCAAACCTCCTCTGTTTTCTCTGCTTTGAGCTCTGATGGAGGAGAGAGTCTTTACTGGGGGATCTCTGGTGATGGGTCTGTTGTTATGTCTGATGATGTCAAGATTATAAAACAAGGATGTGCTAAATCATTTGCTCCTTTCCCTACTGGTATGGCAAAAACACAAGCTTGTAATATAAAGAAATAACATTTCAGAGAGATGTAGTGTCTGATGTTGTGTGTTATTGTGTTTTGCAGGGTGTATGTTTCATAGTGAGACGGGGCTTAAGAGCTTTGAACATCCGAGGAATGAGATGAAGGCCATGCCGAGGATTGATAGTGAAGGTGTGTTATGTGGAGCCAACTTCAAAGTGGATGTTTGTTCTAAGGTTAATGGTATGCCTAGGAGAGGAAGTGAGGCTAACTGGGCTCTTGCTAACTCTCGTTAACTTCTTTTATTTGAGACTCTTGAGTTGTTCTGCTGCTTTCTTGTTGCACTTTCTTTGATCTACTTTGTTTTATGTAATTAGAACTTTGATGCTATATCAATAACGAAACTATATTGCATCTTACATTGCATAGTGCAACACATGAACATGTTAAACTGCAAGTAAAATAGATAAGGAACAGAACATAAAAATCTCACCTGAAGAAAACAGAGTAAAGAACAGAGATTCTCTGAACTTTGGATGTTTATGCCTTTTGAAGTTGCATCAAAAATAAACTTTTGCTTCAATTTTTGCAAACAGCTTTCGATGAACTCTTTACTTGTTTAATTTGCAAGAAAAAGAACTATTACCTTTTGATTCATAAGAGGGAGAGTAGAAAACAGAGTCAAGAACAGTAAAAAGACAAAAAAAAGTGTTGGTTCTGTGAATTTGGAAGTTTACAACAACAAAAACTTAGATAGACTTTATCATTCATCATCCTTCCACATGTCAGCAAACTCATCAGGCTCCAATGGGTTTGAAAGCTCATGCATCTTTTTCCTCGTTTTTGCTTTGATCTTCTTTGCAAATTTCCCAGCTTTATTTCTTTTCTCCAATGCTCGGATCTGATGAGACAAATTGAAAAGAAACATATGATTTATAGGTGCATCAACAAATGTGTTCTCATCAAGCTGAAGAGAGAACACAGTACCTGGTTTGGAGATACGTAGAATGGGTTCTCGTATAGGGTTGGACCTCCAAAGCTTCCTCCAAAGATCTTAATCGGGTTTAAACAAAACCTTGGACCAACCTGCCATCAGATTTCATTTCAATCAACACTAACTAATCAAGAATCACACAAACTATTGTTACTAATAAGAGTTATAGACAGACCTCGACAAGGGTCATTTTATCAAGACCACCTCGTGCAACCTTGTCTGCTTCATTATGAGGTACTGATATCTGCAACAGAAGATAAAAACAGACATTGACTAAGTTAAAAACCAAACTTAAACAATGTGTAACAACAACCAGTTGATCTCTAAGATGCTAACTATGAACCAACCTGGTAATTACGGAACCAGATATGGTCATCAACAATGGAGAAAGCAAACACATGGTCATGGTAAGGTTTAGACTTTCTGTGTTCTTTGGGTATTCCAAATACCTGGAAGAGAAAGGAGGAGAAAACTAATTAGCATGAGGTACAAACCAAGCTAATAAGGAACATAAAGGAATGAAAATGGGAGAATGACCTGTGTTAACATCTCTTTCAAAAGTTTCCAGTGTACATCTTTATCAAAGTTAGATGAGAATGTCAAGAGAGGGCGTGACCCTTTCAGATGATTTCCGGTGAGTTTCAGCTCCTCCATTGTGTGAACTTCATCATAAATAAAATTACAGAAACATAAGATAAACAAGATATATAAGCTCCATCAAGAACTAATTCTGAAACAAAACACGAGGGGAATGGAGAAATTACCAGCATTAACCAAGAACTTAACAGAGGGTCCACTGGGAGACTTGACCATCCACATGTATAGATCTTTATGCTTCCTACACTGAAGACCAGAACAAATAAACACATACAGTCAGTTCAGAGACTACTCTATACAAGCAAATCAAAACACGGTGACATTAAGAGCTGAAGGACAAAGGAACCCAATTTGAAACACACAAGAGTTCCATCAGTTCAGTGAGTTGTTTCATATTCTATATATCAAACTTAATTATAAAAGCCTCTTAAAAAGAACAGAGTACTAAAAAGAATGAATCTTTACCTCGAAGAACAAGCAGGAAGAAGAGCCCTTAAGCTCAACAAGCTCATTAAGAGTCGCGCCTTTACTGCTCTTAGCTTCAACCTTACTATCTTTCTTACAGTGAGGCAGAAGCGACACTATGTTCAACATCAGATGCCGATACCTTCAAACGAATTAACAAACAAAAACGATTATTATTGTACACATCAAAACGAGTAAACCAAATCAAATCTCAACTCGCTTCACCTGAAACTAATCCGACGGGAACAAGTAACGAGAACCTTCTCTTTATTCCTGAACCCAGGAGCAGACGCTTCCTTAGCTTCCTCAACATCTTCTTTCTTATCTTTCCAACCCAAAAGAGTTCTTTTAGGTCTCTCCGGAGCAGTGTCGTCCTTCACCGGAGCCGCCGCTTCCGCCTCGCTATGCTTTCTCTTCCTCCCCATTCTTTTTTCTCTCTATAGCAGAAACAGCGCTAAACTCTTTTTAGGGTTTTAGCACTTAGTCAAACCTAAGGGTGACAAGCTGTCTTTAACTCACTACACGATCACCGAAACGACAACGTTTCGCTATGACAATATGGGCCAAACTTTTTTAATGGGCCTGATGTTTAACTAAAAAACAAAAGAAACAACTGCTCGTGTCTGTAAACTCTACAAAAGATCAGTATACTTCTCCCTCCCTCTCTGTTCTCTCGATGTTCTTGTAAACAAATATGTTTTGAAACAAAAAATCGAATGAAGAAAAAAAAAAGCTCGCTAGTAATATTACAAACCTCCCTCGATTTTTTCTTTACCGCCACTCTGTACACTTTTTTATCTTTTTAATAATATCAAATCCTTATGGGCAAACCAAAGTTCTGAAACGCTCTAATCTCTCCTCTCAAACCCGCAGTGACTATCACCATTCCCCAAGAAGGAGACACGTTCCCTGAGTTAGACATATCTGTACTCAGACGGTTCCCACTTCTGTTCCTCCCAAACAACAGTTTCTCTTCAGGCCAAGTCGCTGACATTCTATCGAAGAAGTATCCGTTTGTGGCGCTTGAAATGATCCCGTTTCTTGGGCTGTTGAGTCGATCCTGAGTCCCTGGCTGGTCTACAGGTGTGGGTGGATGGTTAGCTGTAGAGGCTTCGTCTAAGTTGTTGGTGGCTCTGTTTTGAGTGGCTCCCAAAGTCTCTGTAGAGGGTATCCCGGGCCATGAGATGGCTGCAGAGACGTCTTGGCAGTGGAAATGCTCGTATGAGTTTGTAACAGTGACGTTCTTGTTGTTGTTGTTGTTACTCTTGCTTGGTCGAGAAGCAGGGGATTCGTACTTCCATATGTACACATTTGAATCCTCGCTCGCTGACACTACGTACTTCCCATCTGCTGTGATTGAGGCAGAGATTTGGCTGCTCGTGTTTCGAAACCCTGTCAATCAAATAAAAGGGTGGAAAAAAATTGATACTTTGGCTTGTGAATGAAGTAACAGAACACAAAGCTTGAAACTTTGTAATGAGTGTGGTTATAAAGATTGATACTTTGGCTTGTGAATGAAGTAACAGAAGACAAAGCTTGAAACTTTTTGTTTGTTTGTTTACCTTTAAGTTTGGTTACTAGATCAGTTCCATCAACAACGCGGATCCGTGAGTCCGAAGATGTGACAAGCACTTCAGATGAGCTTCCAGGCACAAACTGTGGTATGAAGACACAAGCAAGCAACTTTTAGAACCGGCAAGAACAGTGTCTTTTAGTTTCAGTGGATTTTGCTCCTCAAGAAGTGATACTCGCATTACCTGGAAACCAGTTATCTTTTTCTGATGAGCTTTCTTCTTCTTGTTTTGTAAATTTATTTGGCTTTTCTGTTGCAGCTTGTTATCTGGGGACAAGAAAATAAACCGTCACTTAATGTGTTAACGCATAGGAAGCAGTAAAAAACAAAATCACATTACAAACTTCATTCATTACCTGTTGCACTGTAAAGACGACAGCTACCTTTGTATGAACCAACCAACGCACCCTTCAAGTTTCAATAGATTCTTTAGAAAATTAGGAAACTATTTTAAGCCAAAAGATACTGACTACAAACAATTACTTGGCAGATTTAATTTACCTGACCGTCTGGAGTGTAACAAGCAGAAGTGACCATCTCATGAAGATCATACCAGTCAACTACTTGCCGATCTGGAATGCTCCATACACGAACTTTTGCATCTAATGAACCGCTGATGAAGTATCTATCATCAACCGGATTGAACTGAATGCAAGTCACTGTCCCATCAATAGATCAAACAAGTACATTGTTATTTTTGCTAAGCACCAAAAGAAACATAAAAAAAGTAATAGTAACTGTTTCAAAACCTACTAACCGTAATCACTGTGGGAAAATACTTTCAAGCAAGTCTGGCTGGACAAGTTCCACAGACGAACTGTTTTATCCATTGATGCAGAAAGCAAATGCTGAGGAAGCGAGTGATAAAAAGCTTGTTTACTTATACATCCCTTAACAAAAACAACAAAAAGGTATACCAAAGTGACTAGCTAACCTGAGACTTGGACCAAGCAAGGTCAAGCACATCATCCAGATGTCCATGAAAGGAACAAAACGGTTTGTCCGAGAGCCCAAAAACAGAATCTGGAACATATATGTTCTCTAAACTCAATGACTTTCTACTTACAGAAGTTCTCCCTCTTCTCCTTGGTGACATAGTAGTTGGTTCTGGAGATCCATTACTAGCCAAAAGCAACAACTCCGGTCTATCCAGTAACAACTCTCCTCTCTTTTCAGCCTCAACGACTTGCCAAATATGAATGATGCAATCCTCACCAGCACTAGCAAGATACTTACCATCCAAACTAAACTTAATGCTCCAAATAGAACCGTTATGCGCTTGAATCTCCTGCGTCTTGTACATCGCCGTGAGCTCTTTAGACGATTTCCCATACTGTCTAACCCTAACTCTTTCCGGCCCGTGAAAAGAAGATTCCTGAGAATCATCCGTTGCTGAGCTCGACCTCCGACCACCTCTCTCTGATGATGTATCTTTATCATCACTGCTTCGTCTCTCTTTGCTATGCCCACCAGTCATGCTACTCGCAACACTCTTTATGCTCTTGAACCAACTTCCTTTCTTCTTAGACTTTGATGTGTTATTATCCTTACCTCCACCGTCTTCATCATCTTTAGTTTTCGTTGTTGCGTTGTTATCAGAATCCTCAACGTTCTGTCTTCTCATAAGCTCCTGAACAATGGGAGAGTGTCCTACAGACATCTCAAACTCCTCCATTGTCATCTGCGTATCAGTCCCCACTTCCTTAACCTGTTTCCATGTACCGTCTTCTTGAATCTCATTCACCACAAACTTCTTCCCATTGTCTAGATTCTTAATAGTACACACTTCTACACTCTCACTTGCTCCTCTCAACACACAATCAGAACTTCCTTCTAACCGCATTGACGAATCAGCACTAACTGTTCCGACATTGCAACTTGTTAAATTGATCTCTGAATGTGAAAGCTTAGAGTCTAAACAAGAACATGAATTACCGGAAGGAGGATAACGACGGTCAGGACCACCACATTGGCCAATGGAAATATCTGACTTCGATCTCACGACGGAGGAAGCACCGCCGCCGACAGTCTCCGAGCACTCTCCGTGATCTCTCCGAACCAACTGATTACACGAGATCGACCGAAAAATGTCTGAGCCTCCAGAATCGGAAACCGGCTTTAACCGGGAGTGAACCGGTTCGCGGGTGAGACCCAATTCGCTCAGAAGCTTAGACCGCCTCTCGGAGACAGAGACGGGTTCGGAGATCCAAAGGTCGAACCTTGACGCAGCCATTGGGAAGCGAGGAACGGGGAATGGGTGGGGACGACGACGGGAAGGCTCTTCGGAGGAGGAGACCGGAGGGGAGGATTCGGAATCGTAATCGGAACAAGAGCAAGAAGAGGAAGAGACTAAGCGATCAAGAGAGTCGTGGAAGCAGTCCTCCTCCTCCTCCTCCTCTTCCTCGGTGTGTTTGCTCATGGTAGCTTATTGGTAGAAGCCAGCGAAGGCATTCCCAATAGGAAAATTCCTTCGCCGGTGATTTCGATCAAACAGAAACAAAGGCAAAGACGCAGACTTTTTGTTGCAATTAAGAACAATTTGTGAAGTCAAAGGTGGAAACTTTGTGGGGATTAAGCGTGTTTTTTTTGAGGATTTCGAAGAATCAGATTGTGGGTTTTCGGGAAGAAGTCAGATCCGATGAAAGGCAAAGAAAGAGAGAGATGTGTTGGAGGTTCGGAGATGGCTGTGTGTAGAAATCAATGGAGAGAGAGAGAGAGAGAGAGAACAAACTTTTTCTTTTGTTTTTCTGTTTTTTTTTTTGTTCTCTCTTCTCTCTATTAGTTGCCTCTTTGCACTTTGTAGGTGTATGAAATTAGATCTTCGATATTTAATTTTAATTTTCCGACAATATAGAAGGTACATGATATGTAATTTGACAATAATTTAATGGACATATGTTTGCTTAGAGACCATAATAAAGAAAAAGAGACCATAATAAAAAAAAAGAGACCATAATGAATTGAATTTGAATATTTGATATAGAGTTTCTGTATAATAAAAGAAAGGCGTGTAGCATACTGCTATTGTTCAAGTTTATTTATTTTCCTTGATCATCTATTTATTAAAAGAAAATTTAATATTGTATTTTCATTACATTTTTATATATGATACGGCAAGTGTTCTCAATAAAACAGTTCTGATAAAATGCCGACACTAAATTTGCTGGTTTTCTGGTTCTGATAATGTATTTTGTTTTTTATACAAATATTTTATTTATGTACGTAAACTTTTAGTGAAGACAAATGAATCAACGAATAATGAATTTTAAGTACAATCAACTTAAATCACAAAATAATTACAGTGACAGTTCGTAAAAGCAAGTTTAAAGTCAAAATCATTTCTTCTGTAAGTGTATTTTCTGAACCCACATGTCTTATATGTTCATCTAGTTATATTCATGAAATGAAATTTTGCCACTATGTCTAGCAAAATAGCATTACAACTGTAACTTTGGAATTTCTTTAATGTTAAATAAATCGGTGTAGTAATTAAAACAGTATAAAGCTCTTACAAAATGTGAACATGACATCACAAAACTATACCATCAAATAACCGATTTAACCATCCAACATATCAAATCACATAAACTTTCAAGAAGATGATCATTAACACAATCTATACATCTTTCGCTTCAAAGGCCCACAAAAATATAATGTAATAACAACCATAAGTAACGCTCAACGCTGAAATCTTACAGTGATTTATACGAGGTTTATAACTTTATTTCGTTTCATAAATTGGAAAATAAAATTAAAAACAAGAAAATAGTGGGGAAAAAGAACAAGAGGGAGAAGAAATGGGCCTAAAGGCCCACAAAGAGTAAATGCAGAGAAAAGAGGACAGCTAATCAGTAACACATGCCCCCTTCCCTACTCTACATTTCCCGTCCCACCGTTATTTACATTACATCCCGTTTCTTCTCTCTCTTGCCCGTACCTTTTTTTTATAAAACCATTTTTTTGTTTTACTGATTAATACCTATATTATATGTGCTAATCAAAGAGAGTAAACATTTGGCAAACGTTAACAGAAAGAAACCAAAAAACATATGACAACTAATGATAATACCGACCACGAGTATAAACATGTTTAAGACACATAGACATGAAAATATCAAATCACGAGCTGTAATTATTATTATTTTTTCTATTATGGATTTAAACTTTAGATGTGGACGACAAAAAAGATAGGTAGATTTGTTTGTGGAAGTTTATTGGAATCCTAGATCATATTGGCTTATTAGTTTAGTTTTTCTTTTCTTCTTAATTAGCAATATGTGTCCAACAGATTTACTTTTAAATCTTTTTCAATAAACATCAAATGATTTTGTTTGTTGTGACACAAAGATCATTTCATGCGATCACATTAGTAACAGTATGGAGATTTGACGTGAAGCATGTGATTGCTTTTATATAATTTTCACAAGTTTAATTTGTGCTATAACCCTAATATATTCCATTACAGTGTTTTTGTTTGATAGTAGAGTTATACTATGGTTCCTAATGGTGGCTGACTGCTTCGTCGCGGCCCATCCCGTAGCATCGTGAATAATAAAAAAGATCTTTATATATATTTATGTATTTATATGTTTTTGTTATTATTTAAATTATACCACAGTTGTTTCGCAGTTGTCCCGCATGTTACCATTCATACTCTATTAACCACATAAAAAGTGAAAATGTGGTTACAATAAGTCACAAAGCAATTTTCTATTTCATTAGACAGTCTCTGAGCAGATTATTGAGCAGGTAATGTAAGAGTCTTTGGGCTCTCTTCTCACCATTGTGTGTTTTCTTTCCCTGGTTGTTGTTTTGTGTTTTCCCTTGGTTTAATGAATTCATTTACAACATCATTTTACATTATTTAGTAACCACACACCTTCAATAAATTATTTAAAATGGACAAATTGGATATAGGTATGTCAGAACGAATTCGAAGGTAACGAGTGACATAACATTGAGAAGATAACGTAAGAGTCTGAATGCTGTTTAGCTGATTCTGATAGTACACATTGATCGCAGTGA
>CAJHQP010002885.1:0-76496 GCA_905132765.1 Moricandia arvensis | reverse complement strand
ATCAACCATTTGAATTGCTTTCCTGCATGTCTAGCAAGCCTAGCCGTCAACGGGAGAAAGTGGAGTTAGCATCACACGACTGTATGCAACTAGAGTTTGAGCTTCTGTGTTATCTAAGCTCATGTCGTTATGCTAACTATCTTTGTCCTTTTTCCGTTGATAGGATCTAAGAAGAAATAGGTTTGTAGTCTGTATCCTTCAAAGAGGAGATACTGCTCTACATGCAGGTACAAATGCGCATCATTCTCTGTGCACATGCTCTGTCAGCCTGCAATGAACTAAGTGGAGTGTGTGCTTTTCCTCTCAAGAAAGAAGTTTCGCGAGAACGCTGTTCAAAAGTGTTAGAAGTCGTTTCTTTGGCTTACCGCAGTATGGTACGTGATGGGAATCTGCTTCTTCTTCCTTTTTCCACTATGATCTCGAGCTCTCTCAAAGAATTGATCAGCTAGAACTGATAAACAAAGACAAAGATTTTGTAGTTGCAGAATGTTGAACACTGTCAAGAGCTCTCTATCTTCCGTGAAATAACGAAGAACCTAGCTAAAGTTTTGTCGATTCTTCCTGCCATGTTCAAAGCTTCCTCGTTAGTATAAGATTAATAATATGTTCATTGACATTTCCGCCCATCTAGAATCGATGGTTTAATCTCGCCGGTAATTAGTTGGAAATGGTTTTTTCGATGATTTTTCAACAGTTTTAGTCGTCGGTTTTAGCGTGTTAAGTAAAACTTTGAACATATTATCATCACCTCATACAGATTATAGAATGTGTATGTAAGAGGTATGGGACCATGCATGAAATGAAAAAAAAAAAAGATTCCGAGGATAATACCATTAGAACGTTGGATATCGTATTGATAAATAGTGTTTCCCAAAAACATGGAACTATCTATGCACGGTTTCCATTTTGTATATTACGTTACAGTGGTTTCTATATGTAAAAATTTGGAGGATTACGTTACAGTGGTTTCTATAATGTTTGCTCCGTGACTCATCATTCTCTAGTCAATTAGAGTTGGCTAACCAAACATTTATTTTAATCACATTGTCAATTCCGTTTATCATTTGTTTTGGTGCCAGTTAATAGGTTATTTTTATACGTTATTGTTTTTTCACTCATCTTGAAAAAAAATTGTTTATTGATCAGAAATTTAAGCTAAACTATAGAAACATTGGGGAATGATGTCTCCTTTCTCCGCATATGTCTTGCTATGTTTCTCCAACACGTAGCACTATAAATACTCACTCCTCCAACATTCACAAAAACACTCAACTACTCTCCTTAACAGAAACATAACCAAAACAAAATAGTTACAACACAGAAGATGATTGAGACGGTTAAGCACCTGGTTGGCTCCGGCGGCCCGAGTGGATTCGGATCAAAATCCACCGCCGATCATGTCACTGTTAACTGTGATCTCCGATCTCTGACGGCCATCATCACCGGAGCGACGTCGGGGATAGGAGCAGAGACGGCGCGAGTTCTGGCGAAGCGTGGAGCGAGGCTTGTGATCCCTGCTCGGAGTCTCAAAACAGCAGAGGAAACAAAATCAAGTATCGTCTCTGAGTTTCCGGATGCGGAGATCATCGTCATGCATCTCGATCTCAGCTCCCTCGCCTCCGTTCGTCGCTTCGTAGCCGACTTCGAATCTCTTCATCTCCCTCTCAACATCCTCATGTAATTATTATATTTAAACTTCTTCTTTGTCATATTTATATTTATAATCTGATAATTAATTAATCTCCTGGGATAATATTACAGCAACAATGCGGGAACATACGCCCAGAAGCATGCCATCTCTGAGGATGGCGTGGAGATGACCTTCGCCACTAATTATCTCGGTAATCTTGTTTTTTTTTAAATAATCATTCGTTCATATAATATGGTCAGTCTAACTAATCATGATTAGGTGACTAAACATTAATTAAATTAACTCATGCGGTTTTGATCTGGACGCTCAGGCCATTTTCTGCTCACTAAGCTGCTGTTAAAGAAGATGATTGAAACGGCGGCGCAAACCGGTGTTCAAGGCCGCATCGTCAACGTTACATCGGTGATCCACAGCTGGTTCTCCGGCGATATGTTGCAATATCTCGCCGACATCTCCCGAAACAATAGGTACACTATGTATATTCCAATCATTTAATCATCATTTTGCCAATGATTTATTTTTATATTATTAATTAAAAGGTGATATGCGACGACAAATATATAAACGCCGTCGTTCTCCTTACTTTCTTTTTACTATTTTAATTGCTTTCACAGAATAATACTAAAATTATTTAAATGCGTTTTGTAGAAACTACGATGCGACTCGAGCTTACGCGCTCTCCAAGCTCGCCAACGTTCTCCACACCCTAGAGCTTTCCCGGATTCTCCATGTAAGTAATTAAACATATTAATCTACCCTTTTTCATTTTTTTTTCCATCTTTGTTGATAAATTAATATTTTAATCTCATAAAATTAATAGTAATTCTACTAATCACTGTATAGAAAATGAATGCTAACGTAACGACAAACTGTGTTCATCCTGGAATCGTCAGAACACGTCTCACACGAGACCGAGACGGCCTCATCACTGATTTAGTCTTTTTCTTGACCTCCAAGCTATTGAAGTCTGTTCCTCAGGTACCTAAGTCACTCAATACTTATCGATTTTCATTTATAAATCATATATATATATATATATTCAAACGTACGACATCACAAAAAAATAGCTATAATGATCCCTGTTAATTATTTATTTATAGGCAGCGAGCAACGACATGCTACGTAGCAACGAGTCCGAGAGTGAGGAACGTGTGCGGCAAGTACTTCTCGGACTGCGAACGAAGCTCGAGCATCTAAATTGGGAACGTGTAGTGTTGAAGCTCAGAGACTATGGACTGCTTCTGAGTTGCTGGTTTCTCCAGCTTCATGTACTCCCCATCTTTGCCAAACCTTTAAATACTCTTTAAACAGCGATGCTATATGTAAACCCCAAGCCGTGTAATAACATCTATATATATGTAGCTTTACTATATATAATATAGGTATACATACTATTATTAGTTAGATGAATAGGCGATGCTCGTTTGTGTGTGTATAAACCTGCGTCTGTAATATTACTACATATGTGGTTTGGTTGTGATTTCATGTAAATATAATAGTATATACTTGTAGGGTTTTGTAAAATCTAGCTATGTCTTTGTTATGTGATTCCTATCTATATACCAGCAAACTAAGCACTATTAATATATAAACATTTTGAGTTTCTCTACACTTTTTGTTTGAGAACAGAGTTTTCTACACTTGCTTTTCTAAAATTGTTGATCTCTTCTGTTTTGACGGTTGCATGAAGTACGTGTTGAGAATTAATTAAACCAAGAAAATCATATTGGCTAAGGGTAGTACAACAACCTACTTGCATCAGGAAAAGTTAATTTCTACATAAACAAAAAATATTCAAGATGAATGAAAAAAATCTGCTAAGTGTTAAAAATGAAAATCTTTTAATTTAGTATATATCAGTATTATATAATTTAAAGGATATATACATTGTTGGAAGCAAGTTTCACCCTACTAAAACACACAGTCTAAGAATCACACCAAGCTCCAAAAGGAATAATAGGCCCACGAAGGTTGAAGTCCTGTGCCGATCTAAATAGACAGCTCATGTCGAGCTGACACGATCAAAGCCGAAATGTAAAGCAAATTAAAGCATTCAAGATAACCATTAAAGTATTGGATACTTGTAGGAGATCACATCGCCGTTAAGATCCACTTTCAAAATCTATAAACAGAAACAAAGAGTAATAAGAAGGAAAAATTTCCCATAGCAAATCTATACTTTCAATACATTCATACTCTTTTGTTCTTAGACACCTTTTAAATTCAGTGTTTGTTTCCGAGTTACATTATCAATCAGATATACGTTCTTTATATGAAATCAGCATTATATACGCCTTTATGAGATTACTTTTTATATACATCACATGAACCCTAACCCTAAATTATGAGTTGGAATTGAGATCCATCATTTGGCGATAGAAGAAAGGGGGAATTAAACAACCCTTTGATGATTCTGACGTCAAACACATGCTACAATGTTAGGAGAAAACGCATCTGGTGCTACTAGGAAACAACTCAAAACACTAACAATTCTCAGGATGGATTGCACCAACTTAACTTGGACGGCACACCATTTTGTGATCGCCAACCTGTCCTGGGGTAGAGAAGAATCTCCAACCCCCACGGTGGCGCCAATTGAGGATTGCATATCCGGTGGTTGATGAGATATATAAAAATATGTACAGGGTCCAGAGAATTTTGTATTAATATCAAGAATAAATAAACTTGATCGTTGGCAAAGACTACATATGTTGATCGGTGGTCTATGTAGGTCTTCTAAACAAGTATCTCTTAGTAAATTTTGGTGGTCATCTAAGACGATTTTTTTCCGAGTAGAAAAGAGGTCGTCCAAAAATTTTGTGATGGTCGAATATACGATCTCCAAATGTGGATAGTCGTCTAAGTGTGAGGTCTCATTTCTCATTTCTATGTATTTCTTATTGTCCTTTAAATGATTGTGACACCTCCCTTTTATAGCAAAGTATGTTTTGTTCTCTAGTTAGTCACCAAATTGCTTAGTAGGTCGTGCCTGATTTTGGCTTTTAGAACTTAATGGACCTTTGTGCTAGGTCATCTCCAACAAGGTTCGTCAGCTATCAGAATCGTTCAAAGAGATAAAGAACGCAAAACCTCTGTTACCCGAAACAACGGCCACGCGACTGGCAGATTCGATGAACTCAGTGGAGGCAAAACGATAGAAGATATAGACCGGTAGTGGTCTCGAACACAGAGAAAGTGAGATTGCTGCTTATTAGGGATGTCAATTGGTTATGATGATCAGGGACTAATCCGGTCCAAAGTAAAATGGGCTTCATATGGTCAGGCCCAATGAGTTAGTAGTATAAATGGCTGAAACAAATTTTAACCAAAAACAAATATGTCGGACACATTTGGATTGGCCATCAAATAAATTGTAAAAACCAAGGTTTTTACCAAATTTTACTATTTGGGGAAAAATCACATTCCCAACAAATTTGCAAATTCACGTTTTCCTGCAAAATTCGCAAAATCACAAAATTACATTTTTCGTCGAAATCGCAAATCACATCCTCCCGCCAAAACCAAAAAGTCACATTTTCTCGCCAAAACCGAAAAATACGTTTCCCGCCAAAATCGCAAAATCACGTTTTCCGCTAAAATCACAAAATCATATTTTCGGCCAAAATCACAAAATTATGTTTTCCGGCAAAACCGTAAAATTATGTTTTCCCGCAAAAAAATCGAAAAATCATGTTTTTGACCAAAACCGCAAAATCAAGTTTTTTTCAGTCAAACTATCAAATCAAATATTTCCACTAAAACTGCAAAATCATATTTTCTCTGTAAAAACTGCAAAATCACTTTGTAAGGCCAAAACTGCAAAATCATGTTTTCCACCCAAAACCTACAAATCATGTTTTTCCCACCAAAATCGATAAATCATATTTTTTTCACCAAAACCGCAAAACCACTTTTAGTATGGTTTTAGATATTGCAAAACTTATGAAATTATGTTAAATATGAATTTTAATATATTAAGAATGATTTTTATTTGGACCACGCTGACAGTCTTATTGACATGGGCCAAAATGGATTTGGTACGATTTAAGTTTGGTACAATTTGAACTTTAATCAATAATGTCCAAAAAAATCAATTGTCCATTTGGACAAGTTTATTTGGACATAGATAGCCTAGTTGACATCCCTAGTGGTTATGTTGCTTCTCGTATGCATGCAGCCTACTCCATTTGCTTCCGAGTCCTCATTGAGGTCAAAAGCTTCCTTTTAAAGAATTCTACAGAGTTTTCACTCACCTTTAGGGATTCAAGTGGATAGTAGTCATGTCTTTTCCTCAACTGAACATTGTTAACTTGTAAATTCTTCAAATACTACCTGGTTTTAAGCCTACAAGGGTGTTGGATTTTGGTGTCGGCACCGCTTCTGGTTTCTGGTGAGGACATCAATCTTGTTTCCCCACTCTTTTTTGAGAGGAGAGTAATAACGAAAACAAAGAACCCTCATCTTCATTTGCAAGCAAAGAAATCCTTTTGGGGTGACCTATGGGCTATGGCCATTAACCACTCAACAAAACGTTACCAAAGACAATAAAAAGTAGATGTCGAGTGGTGTAACCCAGATGAAGACAAGAAATGGGGTCACTGGCCTTAAGCATTAGCCTTACTGCTATCAGCTATAATTTTAGTGAATGATTGTGTAACGCTCCGACCGCCCACGGCTACTGGGTCATCCATGCCCGCTCTCTTGATCTGTGGGCTCCATCCTATCCAACGGTCGTGCGTTAATTTTTTCAAAGCTCAAAATTATTGTTTACTGCAATCACCACCCGACTTTTTTCCCGTGTTTTGACCTCACTCACACGATATCGCGAATCATTTCCTGATAGGTCACCCATCCTTTCACTACTCCAGCCCAAACACATATAATTCTGGAGTTCTAAACGGATGTGTGATGGAGAAGGTAAGTCAACTTTAGTGTAGATAGCCAAATCAATTCTCTTAAGCTTTCTGTATATCACAACTCGGGTTATTACAATTCACTCTCTCTCAAAGAACGCAACGTCCTCGTTGCGCCCCACGACAAGTATCAAGACGCCTCTCGGGTCAGAACCGAGATGGCAAATCAGCTCTGATACCACTTGTAACGACCCGACCGTCCACGGCTAATGGACTACCCACGCCCGCTCTCTCGGCCCATGGGCCTCATTCCATCCAACGGCCATGCATTAATTTTTCCAATGCTCGAAATCATTGTTTACTTTGACCCTGCAATCACCACCCGACTTTTTCTCGTGTTTTAGCTTCACTCGCACGGTATCGCGAATCACTTTCCGATAGGTCACCCATCATTTCACTATTTCAGCCCAACCACGCTTAACTCTAGAGTTTTAAACGGATATATGACAAAAAACAATCAACTTTAGTGACATAGATAGATAAATCAATTCTATTAAGCTTTTTCATATATCACAACTCGGGATAGATTGTTTTAAAAGACATTTTCCCACAGCTAGAAAACTTTATGGAGCCATCACAGTCGCATGCTCATGTTAGCAATATCCCACTTAAAGATGTGTTTAGAACATATAGAAAAAATAATACCAGTTTAGTTGAGATACATAACATTTTTGCCGACTCATGAATAGGACAGAAACCCTCCAAACGGAGACATACCATACGACTAAAACCTAATTATGATACTTGACAAGTTAAAAGCTTCCGAGTCTTTTTTTCTGATTATGAATTTATATATTATATACAAACCGCTTGGTGAGGAATAGACTATGACAGTCTTGTTTCATCCAAATCAAAAGTAATAATACAGATTTTGGTACATATGTATAATCTTGTCACCAAAGACTTGCCTTTCTCACAGACGATGCCAAAGAAGAAGCTTCATGTTCACGATATATCTCCTCCGCATGAGCTGTTGTTACGTAAACTGCATTAGCCAGGGAGCTGTTTTTCTTCCATAGAAAACATATACTATCACTCCAATCACCAGCCACACAGATACACGAGCCCATGTTCCAGATCTGTCAAGTTAGCCAGCCAGAAAGATTATACCTCTTGTTCTTTGGTGAAGTTGTATTTAAGGAAACAAGGAGATGAAGGAGCATGTGAATGAAGAGATACTCACCCAAGGTTAACCAAAAGGTACATGTTGATTAGGATGCATATGATTGGCAGGAGTGGAACTAACGGGCACATGAAACCTATTTAAAACGAATTTTCATATGCTTAAGAGATTGATAGTTTACCAAAATCAAATTGTAATAGCATTCAATTACCTCCAGAATGTCCAAAAGTGTGCCTGGCATCATCTTGATCTATAGAACTCAGAGCAATCAAACCAGCAAGGAGGAGGCTTCCACCAACACCACACAGTGGATATCTTATAAACCTAAACCATTTTCAGATGAAGATGATAAGCAAACAATAGCATTTTGAAGAATCAAGCATAATGCTGAAGACTGGCAGTGAGAGCTAACCCTGGGAAGTTGAGGCTTGATGCGGCATAACTTAGAAGGAATGCCCCAATACAAGTGAACGCAATACTCCATCCAGCGACCTTCCTTCTGTTTTCTTCGCTCAGAACCCCTGAAAGATCATTACCAAACGTCAAGCCTGTGCTGAGATAGTTTAGTAGGGTCTCAAAAGTGTATGCTACTTACAGAATCCAAGAGCTTCTTGCTTCTCTATAACTGGGAATTGAACCGAAGCATCATTCCCGCCAATCAAAGGCTGTTTGGAACTATTTTCAGAAGTGCCAACATGATGGGATGACTTTGTTTCACCAGATATGAAGGAAACAGAGTCGATTCTATCCTGAAGGGATGCCGGAAGAGGTAGCTCATCTGGAGGAACATATCTGAGTATCAACACTGAGATTGCCACCATTGTAAACGCCAGAAGTGTGCCAACACTCACCTGCGCACAACCACGAGCTCTTAACTACTAAACATAACAGACAAAAAGTTTCACTAGACAAGCAATAACAACACTGTGTCTTACCATGCCTGCGAGCTGTGAAACATCCATAAAGAAGGCTAAGGTTGCTGCACAAATACCAGTTGCTATGGTCGCTTTAACCGGAACTTGTGTGCGTCTATTAACGTCTGAGAAAACAGAAGGTAGCAAACCATCCCTAGCCATTGCCATAAGAATTCGCGGCTGGAAAAAAATGAAAATTAGTCATATTTTGAGTAACAACCACTCACCAATGAAAAAAACACTTAATGTTCTGACGTTTTACCTGAGGGAGAAGGGAACCCATTAGAGCTGAGCAAAGAGCCATGACAGCTCCTAAAGTTATCAAGTATCTACATCAAAGTTCCCAAAAGAAAATAATCAATCTCACAAACCTAGTCAACAGTCTCATAGTGGATCTGAAACGTTCATGTACTTACACAGCCCATTGCATGTCATGACTAGCAAACGCAGATGATATGGGAGTGTCAGGATCCATGGCATAGTAAGGAACTAAGCCGACGATTACAATGGAGACCATCATGTAGAGAGAACAACAGAGAAAGACTGCAAGACCAATTCCAATTGGTAAATCCCGTTGGGGATTTTTCACCTGCCCATAGATATAACATTATTAGTAACTCTAAAAGTCTAAACTGCATGAAAGGGGTGCTTAAAAGCCAAAAAAAAAAACAGATAGTTGCCTGCATGGATTACAAAACTTACCTCCTCAGCAGTACTTGCAAGTGAATCAAAGCCAATGAATGCAAAGAAGACTGTAGCAGAACCAGCAAACATTCCATCCACTCCGAATGGAAAAAACCTAAAAACACAATAAAATGGTTTTGGTTTGATCCTATCTATCTATCTTCTTAAAACTATCATGACTCTCTCAAGAGATGCTGAATAATACTTTTCTTACCCTGTGGGGAGTTCGTAACCAGCCCAACCAGTCTTGAATCCTAAAATAACTGCCAGCTACTATAACAAATAACAAGACACACACATTGACTGCAGTCACAATCCCCTGAGCAACTGTGCTCTGCATATATGTATGAAACATACATTTTAAACCAGAGTTGCCAATGATTTATCAATAACTTAAAAAGCGTGTAGGTACCTCCTTAATTCCTAGGCACAAGAGGCCAGTAACAATGAAGACAAGAATAGCAGCAGATGGATCAACAACAACATCAAGACCTGGGATCTGGTGACGCGCTAAGAATGAAGGCAAACCATCCTCACCACCAAAAATCAATGCCTGTAATTTTGTTAATTCACCCATACAAATAAGAAAATCCATGAGAAATGAAGTATTTAGTAGGTAACATTCATGTTCCCTAACCCATATAAATAAGAAAGCATGGAGTAATATAAAGAAAGCAAGGTCAAGTAAAAAAAGGGGAGAGACCAGATTAGGGGAAATGCCACGGGCAACAGCAGAGCCACCAATGGTGTATTCCAGAATCAGTGCCCAACCGATCAACCACGCAACACTTGAAAAGTAAGAAGAAAAAACAAGTTAGCACAAAACATCGAGAAGAAGAAGAAGAAGATAGAGAATAGGGTAGGGAAGTACCCTTCGCCAACACAAATGTAGGAATAGTGGTAGGCGCTGCCAGCAGAGGGACAACGACTAGAGAGTTCAGCATAGCAAAACGCAGAGAGTGCAGCGGCGATTCCAGCAATAAGAAAGGACAGAGCAAGAGATGGTCCAGAATGTTCTCTTGCAACTGTCCCAACAAGAATATACACTCCCGCTCCTATTGTTGCTCCAACACCTTATACAAAACAAACTTAGCAATCAACTGATGAATAATTAATGATGCTTGGTACATGAAGAATCAAAATGCCCCCATGATAATTAAATGAAAAGTCAAGAACAAACGCAGATGATAAATCCTTGTCCGTATTCAGACAACTCAAAGAATTAAAAGACTATTGGCATAAGAAAGAAGGGAGAAGTTTACCAATAGCAACCAAGTGAGGAACAGTAAGGGCTTTAGAGAGCTCCTGATTATGATGAGAATGTCCATTAGCAGCAGAGTCCACCTGTTTCCTTCGGACCAAACTCCTGACACAGCCCCATGAATGTCCGCCTCCTTCCTTTTGCGTATCCACCAAAAAACCCATCGGGAGTCTCCTCAAAAACTACAGTTTATTCAAATGGAGTTTGATTCGATTCTACTACAGGTAACAGGAGGCGGAGTTAAAAAAGCAGATACAGGAAGGAACGATCTCTTTCTCTTTAAGAAAACGTGAGGGGAAATGAATTATTGGTGGCGTGAGAGAAGAAGGCAGCTGCCAAAATGTTATCCGAACCAATGTCTTGGAGGTCAACTACAACGTGCCTCCTGCCGTCTCTTTAGAGCTTCTTTACTTTTTTTTATATATTTTTCGAGTTTGGTCCAATGGCTATAAAAAGTCGGTGTCATACGTTAATAATTGAGTATTTGCTGCCCATATACAACAAGTTCCGTCTATTTAGGTGAATGACACGAGGAACTATTCACCTACTGTGCATTCTACTTAATTCCAACTCAGTCCCTAAGTCTATACCTATTCCTCATTTGACATTCTGATTTTGCACAGATATTTAGGGCATCCACAATCGTGGATTCCCCTCGGAGTCATTAGAAATAGTGTTTTTAATTTTTTGATTATTATTATTATTATTTTTTTATTTTAAGAAAAAAAATTAAAAAAAAATAAATACCAACCAATTATGGACCGCCAAGTGTCGTGAATAGTATAAGAATCGATCCTTATATAAGGATTTTTTTGGATGAATCCTTAATTTTTTGATTATTTAATTATTATTTTTCCTAAGGATTCCGCTAAGGATCACAATTGCGGGTGCTCTGAACCTATTAATTACACCCACTATCTATACATATCTCTTCTCTGAATACGCATGTACGGAAATAATTTCGCTCAGAACAGTTGCCGTTTTTTTATCCAATAGACACGAAACTTTCATAGAGTTTGAATTAAGTCCATTTGATATATGTTCTTAAAATTACTCATTTGTGCAAAGAAATGTTTGTCTGAAAGTTCCAAAACTCAAAGATTTCATGGTGTACGATCACATTTGGGAAACTCATAAATTTGGCTGATAAATCCGTTTTCTCGAGAAGATTTTCTTGTTATTTATTTTCTCGACAGTTTTTTTTTTTTTTGATAACAGAGTGTCTTGGCTCCATGGAGGTGATCTAGACTAGAGATCGAATCGTTAAGTGCCTTTAGCAGGTTAGGATAAGGTCTTCGATCTCGGGCGCCACACCAACTCCGCATGTGAATTATGTGGTAGTCAGCGCAAGTCGAACCCAGGTGGCTTCCGGTATTGGGCCGGAGCCCTCAAGTAATCACCACTGGGCCAGCTTGGACTGATTTTCTCGACAGTTGAAGGTTAACAAGAAACACAAGGCTTGGTTTCTTTTCGTCAGACATCCGATAAGATTTTCTCTCCGAGGGTTTGCTATTGTTACCGAGTTACCATGTGGCAAGTTTCCGAAGAAGTCAAAGAAGAACAAGAAATTCATGACGGAGACTTCATATTCATTTGTCTCTGTTTCTTCAGTAATTAGGTTGTTGAGAAAGAAATTAGAATCAAATACGATTGTCTCGCTCTTGTTCATCAGTTCAGGTGTCCAAAAATTTCTAAATCAAAGATTCAGATTCTGAAAGACCATAAAGAGTTAATCAAAGACTTGGGAGATTTTTTTTTCTTTTCTGTGGGGAAATTTAGCCTTTGTCATATCACTATCCCAAAACACATTTGCTTTTAAGGTTTTTTTTGTAAAGCCTTGGCCATCCACAACTATATGTCCAGCCTCAAGAGTTATCAACTGCTCCCTAGCCAGTCCCAACATCGTGTGTTTCCAACCCAAGTAACATAATATTTCCACATTCAAACGTTAATCCACCAATATGCCTAGTGAAACGTAAGCGTTTGCAAATAGCTAAGATACTCTTGTGTTTTTTATTCGGGATATACTTCAAGATTTGTTGTTTAATAATGGTTTGCAGCTGATTGTTGTGTCTCTTTAACCCCTTTTTAATAAGTAGAAAGTTTTGGACCTGAAGATCCATACATTTTCAAATGACGAGTTCCAAACAATGTGAAGTTATATCTCTTTTTAGGAGAATACACCGCTAGCAACTGGAATCAAAGATGCAATTCCTTAAATTCACATATTAGGTGATTAAAGAATTTTAACCAATAAGCTAATTATTCGTTGGTGGGTTTAACCACTCTTGCGTGCATGAATAACATCTTTGTGTCTATGTGGATTTAGGCCTAAAATTGAGGTTCTAAGCAAAGCTTGGATAGACAATTATAACATACATTGAACTGCTCTTTTTTGAATGACGATTCCCATAGATTACTCATTACTAAAAGATGGAACAACCATAGGCGTATGTATGGCCACGTTGAAAGAAAAACAAAACAAAACTGTGTATTATATATTACTGGACTACACTATTGACATTTTGAGGCTGAGGGTAATGGTACAGAACCACACTCAGTAATGTGTATACACATCTTATACGCCTAACTAGTAAGTATAAATAGCCTTCACACAAATAAAAGAATCCTAAGCTAACATAATTTTCACTTGTATTTTAGACCCGAATTGGCAATCCATAGTTGTTGAATACTCTGATCCGTCCGTCCCAAGTCGCTGTTACGATCACAAGCCCCCACATGTGTGGCTGCAACACATTCTTCAAAAGCTTCAGGCTCTTCCCTCTACTACTGCTCATTGTTGTTGAGGCATCGTCCAACTGCTCTTCAGGCCATGTTGTTGCTCCTTTCATTGGGGAGAAACAGCTGTCCATTTTCCCTATCTTCTTGTCCATATCTTTGATGCAATCACTCAGGCTGTTCCTGTCTGCCTGCCTCAGCCAAGGGATAGCCACAGACGCATTCTGTGAGATAAAGCTCTCATATGACCTGATTCTTTTCGGCTTTCCAGAAGATGGCTTCTTGTTGGGTAACTGAGAGTTATTCCACACATGTATCCCCGAGTCTTCTGTTGTTGAGACGATGTGTTTCCCATCTAAGGTAAATGAAGCAGACGTTGTGCCGATGCCAGAAGCTGCAAAAGGAAGTAAGCCAAAAGTTTATACATCTTTATTCTTAAGCAGACTAAACAAAAACACTGACTGTATGGATTATACTAACCTTTAAGCTTGCAGATGACATCATCTCCAGATATGATACGAATCTGTGAATCAGCACAGGTAACCATTACTTTGTCCGAGTCATTGGGAAAATACTCAAGACCAGTGATCCTTTTGCTCGGAACTTTCTTCTTCCCATGTGATAAGTTAACCTCTCTGTCCATTTGCATCTGGTTATCTGAAAATGCACAAGTATGACCAACCAGCTCTTAAATTATCCATTACATAATAGCTACTATAAATCTCGAATAAAATATGCAAGGGAGTAACATACCGAGTATATGGTAGAAGCGACAGTTCCCTGTTATGGAACCTATTACAGCAGCCTGAAAACAATCTCTAGTAAACATTTTCATTCATATCTCAATAAATAAAACTAATGAAATATTAAGTACCTTTGCATCTGGACGATAGCACACAGCTGTCACAATGTCTCTTATATCAGTGTAGTCCACAACTCGACAACGGGTCACATCCCATATTCGAACTTTCCCATCAATGGATCCGCTTATGAAGTAATTATCATCCACTGGATTGAATGCCACACAAGTCACTGCCAGAGAAAGAGACAAGGTGTCAGCCAATGAAAAGAAACAATTTGAACAAAAGCATCATTGAGCCAAGTAGACACTCACCAAAATTGTTATGAGAGAAAGTTGCGAGACATTCATCACAACCCACTCTCCATAAACGAACACTCTCATCCACAGATGATGACAGGAGATACTGCAGCAAACGTAACATAGCACAATTAAAGACAAAAAGTATGTAGGAAGAAGGGTGTGAAGAAAGAATATGTTTTATTTACCCCTTTCTCAGACCAGGAAAGATCCAAGATCTCACCAGTATGTCCTCTGAACTCATGGAGAGGCTTCTCGGATATACTAAAGATCTTAGAGGGTAACACAACACAAGTTGAGTCCGATGACTTCCTCAAAAAGCTACTTGTCTTCTTCTTCTTCTCTTTTTTCTCACTGTTGTTGATATTCAGAGGCTCAAGCTGAGAATGCTGATTCATCCCAAAGTAAACACCAGAATCAACCTCAGCCACTTGATACTTATCTGTTCTCTCTTCCTCGGTTATGCTCCAAACTAGAACAACACAGTCTTCACCAGCGCTTGCAATGAATTTGCCATCAGGAGAAAACTTCATGACCAGGATGGAGCCATCATGTGCTGAAAACTCTTGGTCAACACACAGAGACGAAAGCTCCCTGAACTGCTTTTTGTATGTCTGCACAGACGCTACTCGCTTCAGTGCTGCTGACTCACAATCTAGAGACTCAAGAACATGTGTCAAAACACCAAGCTTCTTTAACCAGAACTGTGCACCCTTCTTCACAGAATCATCACTGCGCGTGGACGGAGAGTTCTGAAGATCGCCAAGGCTACCTGATCTGCTTGAACTGGATTCACTCAATCCTTGACTGGAAACGTTCCTAGTAAAGAACAAGGATTGATCATCTGTCTCCTCAGATGAAGAAACAGAGGATTGATCAAAACCAGAGGAGGAAGTAGATTCATTCCTCAACAACAAGTCATCAGAAGAGCCGGGGACAAGTTGAGAAACCGAAACAGAAGGTGGTTGAAGTTCATCTTCAGAAGAGACAGAGGAGTCTTCTTCTTCTGTAGGCTTGTTGAAACTAAAGGCCATGGACTGGAGGAACTTACGGCGTCGGTTGGAAACACTGTCAGGGTCATTGGTCCAGAGATGAAAACCAAAATCCTGGGAAGCATGTGGTTGATCATCATCATCATTAGGGGCATCAAAGAAACAATCTTCGTCTTCGTCATCCCCACGAGTACCCATCTCTGTTCTGTAACCAAAGAAAGACGAAAGAAATCAACTTTGGCTAACCATGATAAGAAAAAAGTCTCACACTTTGGGTGGTTGGTCAATTTAAACTATAGAGAGACTTGTCTTCGTATGAGTTAGTCAAAAAAAAAAAAAAGCAGAGTCAAAAATCTCTAAAGATGGGCGGAATAAAGAAGGATAAAAGTATGTAGCCAACCTAACAAACAAACAAAAGTCGATGGAAGAGATTGCTTCCAAGTCAAAATATTAGACATTATTACAGAGACTGAAAAACAAGAAGAAGAAGTGATGTGGAGGATTTAGATTACCTGTCTCACCAAACCAATAATTTACTCTTCCGACAAAACCAAAAAGAAACAAAATAGAAGTAGAAGAAGGAAAGGTCTGTTGTTTATAAACCTCAAGCAAGGAAGGGGTGTGTATGTGTCGGTTCGATTTACACTGTTTTGTATTGCAAAAGAGGAACCCTTTCGTAGCTAATTTTGAATCAACCAATCTTTTGGAAAGGGTTTTTAAACGAGTTGCAATTAATATGCGAGATTAGCGGTTGGGGATTTTTGGGATTTTATTCGATGGTACGTAGAAGGAAAGAAACAGTCTTTTTCAGTGCTCAAAAGAAAATTAATTTCCTTTTCGATTTCTGCCTTTTTCTTTCTTTTATTTAAAATGGCCAACGACTTAAATATATGTATTCTTCTTTGGCTTTATAGTATTTCAAATAATTTTTTAAAAATAAGGAGAATTTCAATTTTGCCCCCAAAATGACTGCAAAGGACTGATCGATATCATTAAATATGGACTTGGAAGGACGGAATTGGGCAATATCTTATCAGATTTCAGGCACTGGATGAGTAAACTACGTTTATGTTCAATTGCCTTTGTTCACATAGAAGAATCAAGCAGTAGATACTTTGGCAAAGAGGTTATCTAATTCTAGTATTTCTCATATTTTTAATGTACCTCCTGAATATGGTTGATTAAATTCCTGTATTTCTCGTACACATTATAATAATACAATATAGTAATTGACAATAAACAATATTAGTCGGCAGTTTTGAGATGCTCAAGAAAATCTGTCATTTGTGAACATGCCTTGATAAAATTCTTTTTAGGGATTTAGATAACATCTTTTTTTTATAGGAAGTGGCCTGGGGAAAACGTGGCTTGATTACTTCTCAACAATTTTATCACGTCGATCCATTATTTCATTCTAAAAAAAAAATAATAATAATAATAAATTAAAGGATAATAATAGAAAAAATCGTCAAAAAAATAATAATAATAGAAAAAAACAAATGAATTCATGTCTACCAAACGTGTTAACTAAAAGCAGATAACACGGTTGACAAAAAAAAGCAGATAACACGGACTTAAAAATAGAGAGGGACAAATATTTTGCCTTGTTTTATGTTTTCCCTAATTTATAAATTTAGTTAAAGATGTTGACAAAAAAAAATTAGTTAAAGACCAAACAAACCAAATTATTTTAGTTATTTATTTTGTAGTGGGATCACGACTTTTGAGCCATTTGAGGTTTACTTATTCACGTTCTTCACCTCACTTGAGCATGAATCATTTCTCTGTCATCATCTTATGAGAAGTTTTTCTTTGAGCGAAGTATCATAGCAAATTTAAATTTATCATATGTTATCGGATAATTTCCACGAAGTATTAATTTTTTTTGTTATAGTTTATATTGAATTGTCTACCGATTAGGTTTTGTAAATCACTGTTTATTTCAAAAAATATAACTACTATAACCAAAAACATTCACATTAGTTACCAATAAAAATTGGTCTAATAGATAAAACTATTAGCCTCTACGAAAAATAGGGGTAATTGTTCCGCACCTGACTGTGATAGCCATTTCGAGGAACGCCATACGTTCTCCTCTACTCCATAAAGAAAGAAAGTCTATTTCTTCATTTTTTTACGACAAAAGTCTATTTCTTCTTATCACACCATAGATAAGAGAAAAAATAGTAATCCTTTTTCTTTGTTGTAGATATTTTGATCTTAGATTGAGTTTGACTTCGCGTTAAGCTATTTTCTTTTCGCTTTGGAGATTTTATTGTGTTGTTTTAACCAATTTCTTGGTAAAGTTTCAATTTCTTACTTATCTTTCTGGAATTGATTGAATAATAAAGTTTCATACTTCCCTCTGCTTAATAACTATATTGATTATTTATTTCTGGATCTTCCTTTTTTTTTGGTTATCCTTTGATCTTTTTTTTTCTAATGATATCAATCTTTACTTTTAATTAAAAGAAACTCAACAAAGTTTTCGTGAGAAATGAAGATTGGAGTTTTGCATGTTAGTTTTTTTTTTGGTTTAGTGCAGTTTAAGAAGGGTCAAAGCTTGTGTTTACAACAAGTGTTTTGACAAAACTGTAACCAAACCGACTAAGGCTTCTTGGTATATTCACATCCAGTAAAAAAGGTAAGATTCTAAAGAAAATTGTCGGCGACCTGAGAGAAGTAAGCATACAAATGGAAAAAGCCTTCGCTTCACTAAAATCAGTATTTTGGTTCGTCGGAAATTTGTTTTTGTGGCGGTTCTAGTGAAGAAGTTACGTAAACTCTCTATGCAACACGTTTTCTTCATCTAGGTTCAGCAACGACACATGGTGTATAGTTGGGATTAGATAAGTTTAAATCATGTAATGGATTTGCTTTGTTTCCATTGTATTTGTTTAAGTCTGTGGACCTTTTAATAATATAATGTTGGAAAAAGATAAAAGTATTAGATTATCTAATAGATGTTTAAAATTTATGAGTTAAATTCTTGTTGGAAAGAATTTATTTCCATAAAGATAATTAATTTAAAATGTTTTTGACTTTACCCTAAGAGATATACAGATTTTTCAATTTAAAAGTTCTAAACACTTACTCACATTAATTAGTATGAATATATGTTGCTTATAGACATATCTTAATAAATAAAATAAGAAATTCAAGTATCAATTTTTCTAAATTAAGATTTTTCCCAAATTATCTTTTTTTGATAATGACCTAAAATATCTTAGTATCTTAAAATCTTTATTTCATGAATATAATTTCACATATTAAACTTACCTTAATATTCGTAAGATCAAATTTTATTAATAAATTTAATATGTTTGAATTAGTTCATAAATTAGTTTATTTTTAAATGTTAAAGATTTAGTAAATATAATTAATTGTTCATATATCATTTCTGTTTAAAATATAGTTGTTATTTAAATATTTTATTTTCATTTATTTCTTATAATTATAAAAGCAATATAATAAATAAATAAATAAACAAGAACAATTTGAAATTAGTGGATTGGTTAAGAATCTTAGCCGAGTTGATTTATAAATAATTCAAAATCATAATCTCTTTATTGCATTTGCCCAAAAACAAGCTAATTAACTCAAATTTAATATTTTTTGTTTATACTTATAAATAAATATTTAAAATATATATAATTGTATCATAATATTTTATAATACGAGAACTTGGATCCTCATTTATATTCACAAGAAAAATCTTAGTAACCATTAAGAAATCATAAAATAGTTAAATATAACTAAACTAAAATCACATTTAAAATTTGGTTAAATAAAAAACAAATCATATAAATTTTTATAATTTTCATTTTTTTATAAATGATAAAAAGAAACTATAAAAAATAGAATAAAGTATTACCATTATGGTGTGACAATCACCAGGTTATAACTATTTAAAAAAACTATATGTATTTTTATATGATATTAGTCTAACCAAAATAATATTAGTATTTTAAGATGATCCGTGGGGATGAATAATAACAAACCCTGATAGACTAAAATAATAGTATCAAAATATATCCGTCTAGGTAAAAATAGTTGTGTATTTGTATTAGGTGTTTTGTTCTATAACATAGAATAGAATGTAGACTAAACATATATGTTCTAGAATATTTTTATAAAGATCGTCATAGATAAAAAGACACTGGTTATAGAAGTCTCCTTAGTCCAGTGGTTTGATTAAAGGTTCATTAATGCTTTTATACAAGGAGATTTTTGGATGTCCATTCCCAAAGAAAGCAACATTATACGAATTAAAGAAGAAAAAACTTACAAGAGATCTGCAACATGGCGCAAAGAATACCGTTAAGTATGGATCCCATAGAGCGGCTCATGTGATACAGTCAGACGTGACTTCTCATACCGCAAGTAGAATTATCGACTGTAGAAGCGTCTGTAATATTTATTTTTCATAGTTGTAATAGCATAATTATCCAGCGTTAAAATAATATAAAAGGACACTGTACATAAAAAATGTGTGGACATAACTCCAAATTGAAACGTGGAACCGCAAAAACAATACACCTAAATTCAATAATGAAAAACGACCTTCTTTTCTACTGTTTTTAACACTGGTCAAATCGTCGATTACATCATCATATAATATTTGTTTTGTTAAATAGGCTGATCAACTACTTGTAGCATATGCAAACATGATGAACAGCTTCACGAACAGCGAATCCACGATGTAGCTTCTCCTATAAACACTTAGATCGACGGACGGTTCTCATGTACGACATCCTCAATGCACATGCTCTCACTGCAACACATGACTACAACAAATGGCTCTATCTAGAACACTTTGTAACCTCCGAAAAATTACATTCTATAATCTGCAAGAAATTGTCTTTATTCTAAGACTTCAACTTATATTAGGTGTTTTGCTTCGTTCACCATAACATAGAGTAAATGTAGATTTGACATATATGTTCTGGATAAGATAAATGGACGTTAGACATCTGAAATGTGTGGACAGAAATCCAAATTAAAATGTGGATCCGCAAAAACAATACACCTAAACTTAATAATGAGAAATAACTTTTTAGTGTTTTTTAATACTGGTCAAATCATTGGTTACATCATTATTACATATGATGATCAATTACTTGCAACTTATGCGATCATGATAAACAACTGCACGAGCAACAATTCTTCGATGTAGCTTTTCCCATAACACATGGATCGATGGAAGGTTCTACATGAAGACATCCACGATGGACAAATTCTCATTGCAACACACGACCACAATGAATATCTCTGTCTATATCAACTTTGAAACCTCTGAAAAGCTTACATCATATAATATGCAAGAAATTATGCCTCCTCTGGGAATCGAACCCCAAATGGAGAAGCCTTTAAACCTTGATTACTAGGTCACAATCCTTCAACCTCTTTTTTAGTGTTTGTGTGAATATTCTTGTAACCAAATTCACATAAAATATACTAAAGTTTAACCCACATTGTTTAGCGTAGATATTTTTTTTTAATTTTTAGAAGCAATTTTAGTTTTTAAATTTTCATCTTTAATATTATTTTTAATTAGTTTTATATTGGAAAATTCTCTTAAATAGCCTTTTCAGTTTTTGTCACAAAAAAAAACCTTCAAAGAAAAGTATGATCAAAAATGTTTCATTAAATAGACAAAAAAAATTTCTACTCCTTCTTTTATAGATATATAAATAGAAATGAATTAATAATTAAAAAATAATAAAACAAATTATAGTTTGAATTATAACTTTTATAAAAAAAAATTTCAATATCTTGAAAAAAATTAAAGGTAATTGTAACACCTTTTTTATCTTCTCTCGAGAAGAGTGTACCATCGACAACATCTCATAACTCATCTTCAAATAGCACTAATCCATCTAAATATATTTATTTATCAATATCACCTGAAATTAAAAAGAAAAAGACGTGACTAATAAATGAGTCACTCATTGAAGTATGAGATGTTAAACGCGAATTTCATAAAATGAGACATAGTATTCTGTATATATATAATTTAGCTTTAATATGAAATAACACATCAGTTATAGTGTACAAAAAACAAACAAGGATCATAGTTATGAGATAAGTGTCCGTATACCCTCCTTCCCAATAGAGGGTCCCTCTATGGAGGATCCACGTCTATTACTAGTGTCCACACACACCACTTAAAAGACGCTTTATCGACTTCATTTGCTACGGCTCAACAGGTTGCCTACGTTGGTTGTATCACCACATACATAAGTATGATCATCACCGGCCCAAATTATTTTCGTTAATTTATTTTGTAGTGGGATCACGACTTTAGAGCCATTTGACGTTTACTCATTCACGTTCATCACCTCACTTGAGCATGAATCATTTGTCTCTATTAACATCTTATGGGAAGCTTTTTCTTTGTGCAAAATATCATAGCAAATGTTAATTTATTATATGTTATCGGATATTTTATCTTTCTTTTTGTGATTTTTGCTCAAAGAACGCTTCTAAACTTCGGATAAACTACACGAAGTATTCATTTTCTTTTGTTATGGATTATATTGATATGTCACCCGATTTGTTTTTTATCACTGTTTATTTCAAAATATTATAGTTAATATTACCAAAAAAAAAAGAAAAACATTCACATTGGTTACCTATGAAAAATTGGTCTAATATATATGGAGAGAATTTCAAATTTACCACTTTTGTTGTATCACTTTTCATTTTTAGCTTCATTAAATAGATATTTTCATAAATATCATTTTTAAGAGGTAATTTTTTTTAAATATTAATTAGAACACTAAATTTTATATTCCTAAACCCTACTCCTACCCTTCAACTCTAAACTCTAAATCTTAGATTAATTAATCCAAGGGTTATAAGTATGTTTTTTCCTCTTAAAAAATAAGGATAAAAGTGATTAATGTAAAAGTGAAAAATGGTACAAGAAAAGTGTTATTTTTGACAATTTCCCATATATGGAACTATTAGATTATCTAATAGAATTTTAAAAAGTCATGAGTTAAATTTTTGTTGGGAAAAATCTATTTTAATTTGAGAATTAATTTAAACTGTCTTTGACTTTACCCTGAGATTTTTTGATCTAGAACTTCTAAACACTTACTCACATTAATATATATATATATATATATATATTTCTTTTATAATATCTTAAAATAAGAAATTAAACTATCATTTTTTCTAAATTAAGAATTTTTTTCACACAATAGTTTTAATAATGGTATAAAATATCTTAATATCTTAAAATTATGATGAATATATTTTCACATATTAAACTTACCTTTATTTTTGCAAGATAATTTTTAATATATTTAATATGTTTGAAGTAATTCATCAATTAATTTCTTTTTGTAAATGTTGAGGATTTAGTAAATATAATAATTGTTCATAGATAATTGGATTGCATTGCATAACCATCGAAAAACCTATAATTCACCATATAACTATATCAAAAGCATGGCTAGAATATGATACATATATTCTGTAATATTACTCTATCTACCCTTAATCAATCACAACCATTAATTATTTTTCATTTTTTATTTTCCCTCTCATTTCATTTGATCTATTTTTTTGACAATATAATTCAGCCCAATTAAGACTACCTATAAACACATACATATTATTGTACATTTCCTGTATTTTAAAATTTCCCAAACAGATAAAAATTTCTTTCAAAATATACAAATTGTCATTAACAAGTATATTTACTATTCCATAATATAGAATAGCACATATATTTTTTATTTAGACCTTTGATCCACTTAGTTTTAGTTTTTAATATTCTTTGTTTTTATTTTTCTCTCTTTATTGTTATTTGAATTATATTTTTATCTATATTTCATAATTTCATATTTTTATTTGTGAACTTTATTGCATCGTCTCACTATTTAAAACTTATAAAGAGTATCTTTAAAAGTGTATTCCTTATTCAGATTTCTAGTAAGGTAGTCAACTTAATCTATCTTTAAAAATGTACTCATTATTCAATTTTTTTCTAACAACATTCATGAATCTAATAAAAGTAGTTAAAGTTTAGACAATCTATTTATGTTTTCTTGCGTATTTATTTTTTTGTATTGATATACCTTTTATGATTTCTATTCTGTTTTGATAGTGCAGTATGTTCTATATGCAATTAGGAAAGACAAAATAGATTACATTGAGGAGAAGGACAATTTCGATATAGAAGATTTCTTGGGAAGTTTTCTAATCTTCTAAGAGAAGACTTCTTGGAAAGTCTTCTAGTCTTCTAAAAGAAGATTTCCGAAGAAGTCTTCTAGATCCTAAGATCAAATAACTAAATAAATTGCAAAAAATATAATTCATTAAACTTAAAATCATCTTTTAAAGTGTTTAATATACACAAAATTAAACATATATATGTCAAATTTAATATGTTTTTAAAGTAAGATTAAATTTACATCATTTATAAATGTTATATTTACTTGATTTGGATTTTTTTTCCTATCAAAATATACTTTCTAAATTACTGTTAAGATTTAATACATGAGAAGACTTCTGTAAGACTTCGTTTTAGGTGGAAAACCTAAATTGTACTAAAATTTAGGAGGGAAACTTAAATTCTACTAAATTTTAGGAGGGAGCATGTCAGAAGACTTTTGGGAAGTCTTCTAGAAGTCTTCCAAACTCTAACATAATCTAATAACTAACTAAATAGCAAAAAACAATTCATTGAACTTAAAATCAACTTATAAGGTATTTAATATACAATAAAAAACTAAATACATGTAGATTATTTTTTTGAGTTAAGATTCCCAAAATCTAATCCTAAATACAAACAATACTATACCATATGTTACAAAACCCTAAACTAAAAACTATCATGACTCAATGTACATTCACCCATTTGTGTTGAAAATAATTCAATTTTATTTAATCTAAATTTAAGTCATTTAGAAATGACTATAATTACATGATTTAGATTTTTTTCTCGATAAAAATATATTTTATAAAATTTATAAAGTATTTTTAAGATTTAATACATGAAAAGACATCCTAGAAGACTTATGGAAGACTTATGTAAGACTTCTCGAAGACTTTAAATTAGGCAGAAAACTAAATTCTACTTAAAATTTAAGCGGGAAACAATACACTTTGTTGTGAAATCTTCCAGGAAGTCTTCTAATGCATTATATGTTAGAAGACTTTTGAGAATGGTTATGAGTGGGTAGAATGGTTAAAAAAATTATTGATATGTTGTATCAATAACTTCAATAATGTCAAGTATTTTTGGCGAAACATGAATATATTTACCAAATTCTTTTGATTAATATCTTTTCAAATTTACAAAAGAATTCACAACTAAAATAATACACATACAAATCATAAATCAGACTATAAACAAAACCATTACATGAAATTAGATATCATTCCTCAACATAGATAACCTTGAACTCCACTTGACATCATTCCTTTGTACCATCTTGGGTAGAAGACTTCGAAAGACTTCCTGAAGACTTCATAGGAAGTATTCTAGCATAGAATACATTAGAAGACTTTCCAAGAAGTCTTCTGAGAGTCTTCCAAAACTCTAAGAAGTTTTCCAAAAGTCTGACTCAGATCTGAAAAATTGCATATATAAAGCATTCAAGTGGTTTCAAAACAGAGAAAACTTCAAAAATAAATTATGTATACTTAAATTATAAACAAAACAATCACATTAGGTTGATTCTATAATTTTTTAGAATCTAATATATAAAACACACAAAATACATATTCTAAATTTGTACCACTTTGGGCAGAAAACTTCGGAAGACTTCCTAAAGACTTCGTGGGAAGTCTTCTAACATAAAATGCATTAGAAGGCTTCCTAAGAAATCTTCCAAGAATTTTTTCAAGAAATCTTCTGATAGTTTTCCAAGAGTCTTCCGAGAAGTCTTCCAAAATTTGACTCAAATTTGAAAAGTCTGCATATTCAAAAGCATTCAAAACAGAGAAAATTTCAAAAATATTTTTAATGCTTAAACAATAAATAAAACAATCACATTCGATTGAGTCTATAACTTTTAGAATATAATATATAAAATACACAAATTACATATCCAAAATTTGTACCATTTTGGGCGGAACACTCTAGAAGACTTCCTGAAGACTTCATGGAAAATCTTCTAACATAAAATGCATTAGAAGACTTCCCTAGAAGTCTTCCAAGAAGTCTCCAAAGAAGTCTTTAATCTGTCTCAGATATGGAAAACATGTAAATTCAAAAACATTCAAATGAATTCAAAACATAAAACAACGTAAAAAATTATGCTTAAATAATAAACAAAATAATGACATTAGGTTGAATCTATAGATTTTTAGAATATAACATATAAACACATATAAAAAATACATATCTAAAATTTATAGATCTACCTTTGAAAGAGTGAATGATGAGAACCATGTAATGAAAACCTGCAAAAAGAAGATAAATTAGTGCAAAGACATAAGAAAAAAAATTGAAATGGATATAGAGTGTGGTGTTTTGGTGTTCAAAGAGATTAGAGTGAGGTTGAAGAGTTTTAAAGTGAGAAATATTACATTTTTGTTACAACCATTTGAGAAGAAGAAAGAGAATATGTAAATTTTCATTATATATGGAGACAAAATTTCCAATTAGGTGAATATTTTTGATATAAAAGATTACTTGGGAAGTCTTCTAGTCTTCTAAGAGAAGACTTCCCAAAAATTCTTCTAGATCATAAAATAAATAACTAACTAAATAGAAAAAATCAATTCATTAAACTTAAAATCAACTTTAAAATATTTAATATACATAAAACTCAGATAAGTCAAATTTAATTGTTTTTAGGTAAGATTAAATTTATATCATTTAGAAATGTTTATAGTTACATGATTTAGATTTTTACCTACTTAAATATATTTTATAAATTTTATAAAATTTTTTTTTTTGTTCAAACCAACTTTCATAAAGTTTAGACTCCATCAATGGAGTAGTTGTTCAACAAATACAATAACAAAGCCAAACTAGCTAAAGAAACTGCTGCCTCAAAGGCAAAACAGATAACATAAACATAGATTGCAAACATAACACACAAGCAACTCAAGAATGAAATCCTAGTGTTGATCGGTGAGATGACGCCACAGGAATCAGAAGCCACACTCGGTGAGCTGCCACCCGAACAAGCTGCAGCAACAAGTGCATAGAAAGCAGCAAGAAGCTTGGCTACAAGGGTGATCATGCACCTTTTTAATGAGCCTTCAAATTGTGAGGAGATCCTCAACCATAACAGAGTGTGGAGTTGCAAGAACCACCATGGACAGACAAACAAGTCTGAAACTAAAAAGTCAAGGTTGGCTTTTTTGAATCCATCTCCTATTTTTCTGAGTAGTAATAAACCTGAAACATTAGAGAACACTACCAACATACAGAAATATTGCAGTGAGGACAAAGACAGATTTTGAACAACAACCTCATGCTGAGGTAAGAGAACCTCATAATGAGGTAAGGAAAGGCAAAACAAGTGTCTGGACGCTTCAAACTGAGATAAACAGTGACTAACATGAAGCTTAAAATCCTCATACTGAGGTAATTGTTGTGATTGGTTTCTTAAACGGAGGACAAGGAATCCAAATCTAAAGTAGGTTCCATCCCAATTAGAATCATCTAAACGGGTCACAAAGATCTTACCATTCGAAAAGAAGGTTAAGACTCTGGAGAAAAAATGAAGTTTTCCCCAAATAAAAGCAGAGATCCAAGATCTGCAACCAGCAGTAGAAAGAAGCATATGCCTAACAAGCTTTACTCTAAGAGGTACAAGCATCAAACAGACTGAGCAAATTGTTGTTGTACAATTAAAAAGATGAGACATTGCAGCTGTTAAGGTGAAAGAGAAGCACTGGAAAGTGGACAGATCTGCTGCGCCAAAAGTGTAATTATTTTTAAGATTTAATACATGAGAAGACTTCTCGAAGACTTCTCGAAGACTTCTCAAAGACTTTTGAAAGACTTCGCTTTAGACGGAAAACCTGAATTCTTAAAATTTAGGAGCGAAACCTAAATTCTACTAAAATTTAGGCGGAAACATGCCAGAAAAAAGAAGTCTTTTAGAAGTCTTCCAAACCCTAACCTAATCAAATAACTAACTAAATTTCAAAAAAAAAAATTCATTAAACTTAAAATCAACTTATAAAATGTTTAACATACACAAAACTAAATACATGTAGATCAATTTTTTTAAGTTGAGATTTCAAAATCAAAGCCTAAATACAAAAAAAATACTATAACATATGTTACCAAACCCTAAACCAAAAACTATCATGACTCAATCTACATTCACTCACCTATGTTGAAAAAAATCAATTTTAGTTAATCTAAATTTACATCATTTGAAATGTTTATAATTACATGATTTAGATTTTTTTCCTATCAAAATATATTTTATAAAATTTATAAATTATTTTTAATAATATTTTTATCTTTATACTATTTTATATAAAGATAACGAAAGCATGAAAAACATCATGGCTGATTTTTGTTACTATTTAGCTATTTGTTTTTTGTAAGGGTGTTTTATATATAAAACTTGTATGGGTGTGTGTGTGTGTGTTTATACATACAACTTGTAATTTTAGTTGTCATTTTAAGCTTTTGCACACTGATTAAGAAAATATTTAATTTTACATGTTTTCAAAATAAAAACATCATTACATATACACCAAACCACATTTTAACCAATAGAAAAATAAAATGATATATAAAATCATTAAATTTTGCATTGAAATTATAAAACAGCACTTATTTTGAAACAAAAAATTTACCCTACAACGACAAGTAATTTGAAACGGAGGTAGTAATATATTGTGTTTATGTAAGTTCTTTACTACATCTTACTTATTTCAAAATTGTGTCAGTGTTTATATTACAGAGATTTTAAAAATTTATGACTATACATGATACTTTTAAATTTGAATTTGAATCTTATGACTAAAACATAGAGAATATGCATCCCAATAACAGTAGAGTTTAGCATAATTGTAAAATCAATAATAACTAAACTTTTGGAATAACAACAGATTTTTAATTAAATTCGAAAGTCTTCAAACCAATAACAATAAATTTGCAAAGATTTTGAAAATCTATAAAGCAATAACAATGGAGTTTCAAAATTTTATAATTCCTTAAGGATTCTATTAACGATAGGTCAGCTATCAATCAACTACTTCAGCTCACGCACTCTTAACTCTAGAGTTCCCTTTGGATGTGTGATTCAAAAGGATAGTGCACTTTGGTGACATAGATAATCAGATCAATTCTCTTAAGCATTTCAACATATGCCAAAAATTGGGATATTACACCACAAGTCCTCCTTTGGTGAACACCAATGAGCTTTAGATTCAAATTTCGGGACTTCTCGGGCCGGAGTGTCCAAGCCAGCGCAAGAGGCGTAGCCGATATCCGTCAAAGAAGCCACCCATAGAGCTCCATGTGGCCACAAATCATCTCTGAAACTAAGGTTTGACACGAAACCCTAAATCACCGTAAGTTGTAGAATTCAGCGACTCATAGGTCCGAGCAGCGATGCCTCTCTCCCTTCTTTGAGCAGTAGAATAAAAAGGTTCATGGTCAGAGATGAGCTCGAAGACTACCGCTATCCCATCCGAGAGTTCTGCCAACCACGAGAGCTTCTCATCCAACAGAGTCAAACCCCAGCCCGATGGTTAAGCTGTGATTTATGTTGATTGGTATGTCGTCCTCTAACGAAAACTCACCATCGTACTCTTGACGAACCATCAAGCGGTGAAATTTTTATAGGGGTTAACCGTGACACGACCCACCGAATTTGCAAGGTTAAGGGAGCAAGACCACCAAGAAACTCCTAACTCATAATCATTTGTCATAGAATAGATTATGGGAGGGAGAGACAACTACAAAACCGGCAAGTTGACAGAATCTGCAGCGCTTCCATTCTAAGTCACTCTGGGGTTGAGAAAAGTTGAGAGCAAAAAGATAAAATTGCGTGAACGATACTTGCCATTCAGAGGCTCCAGTTAAATAACTAAAATTTGACTAATGCACATATATTACTATTTGTAACAATCTAAAGTGACGGTAAAGGAGTTGGGCCTGACCACGAAAGATGGGCATCTGTGGCTACATTACCAAGAACAATGTCAGTATGTCACAACTAACCTACATCAATCAAACTACACAATAACACCAAATCTAAATAAAGTTGGTGCACCAATTTACGTTTGGGTGATAAATATTCCAAGAGAAATACCCTAAAAATAGACCTAAAAAGTTTTTGTCACAAAAATAAATTTTAAGGGAAAAAATGACAAAAATAATTTTTATGGGGTGGAATTTTGGGGGTAAATATACGTTTATACCCCTTGGGTTAACTAATCTAGACTTAGGGTTTAAAGTTATGGGGTGGAGTTTTGGGGATGAGGTTTAAAATTGAAAAAATAAATAAAAAATATTAATTTTTAAAAAATAAAAAGGTCTAGTTTGGTCATTTTTGTTTTTGAAGGTTATTTTTGTGACAAAAACTTCAAAAGTATTATTTGAGAGATTTGCCCATATTCCAATGTAGTTTTTTTTCTCAATGTAGTTTTTTTTTCTCAATGTAGTTTTCTTATATCAACGTATATGAACACTCGGCTAGTCACGACACTTCGATTGTATTCAAGTAAATATATTCAAGGTCTCTAGAAACTAAAAAATTAATAAGAACAACTTTTTTTATTAGCTTTAAAAACTAATAAAAACTAAAACTCTCAACGCTTCTCTTAGATCTTATGGAACAACTCTCCAATAGATATATATTTATAGTGATAGATAATTTCTTTTAACATGTGGGATAAGGAAAACACAAACTTATCTAAATAGAAATTTTTTTTCCTATTTTCTAGATTTCCTTTTGTGTTTATCTTAACATATTAAACACTTATCAATCTGTTAAGTTTCCACAAGCTTGGAATTATCCAACAATCATCTCCTTAATTCCAACTTGAATTAGGGAGATCAATTTCTTGAATTTTAATTAAGCTTCTCATGTGCTTGAACTTAATTATTGCTAATGGCTTGGTAAGGATGTCCGCCTTCTGCTCAACACCCAACACATGCTCCACCTCGATTTGCCCATTCTCCACACACTCTCGAATGAAATGATATCTTACTTCTTCCATGGAAAACAAGATTCTTGGTTAGAGCAATGGCTGATTTGTTATCGATCCTAAGTCTGATTCTCTCGCCTTCTTCACTTAGTATCTCACTTAACAATTTCTTGATCCATATAGCTTGCTTCGCTGCTTCTATTGCTGCCATGAACTCCGCCTCGCATGATGACAATGCAACCGTTTGCTGCTTCTGCGACGTCCAGGTAACTAGTGATGAACCATAATAGAATGCATGCCCTGACGTGCTCCTCCTGTCATCGACATCAATGTTGTGATTGCTGTCATTATAACCGATGACACTCCTTGACCCATCTCTCTTGAAGAACATACCATAGTTTTTTGTTCCTTTCACATACCGTAGAATGTGATTGAGGGCTTGTCCATGAGAGTCTCTCGGATTGTGCATGTATCTCCTTAGTACGCCCACTTCGTAACACAGGTCAGGTCGTGTGTGAAGCAGATACCTCAAACATCCTATGATTCTTCTGAAATCCGTAGCATATATCTCTGGTTCATCTTCAGCCTTTGAAATCTTCAAAGTGGACTCCATTGGTACGTGAGTCGCGTTACACCCCTCCATCTTTGTGTCACACATGATTCCTTGAGCATACCTTTCTTGTTTTATCCTGATTTCGTCTGCTCCTAGAATCACTTCTATGCCAAGATAGTACGTTAGCTTTCCTAGATCTGACATCTCGAACTTCTTTGACATCTCCTCCTTGAATTGCTTAATCACCTTAAGCGAAGTTCTTGTCAAAATAGATCATCAACGTAAATGGCTATCAACAAGAAGTCCCCACCTTCGTTGTTGCGGTACACTGATGGTTTAGGGGCTTGGCGTAACCCATATAAAGCCTTGTGTAACACATAGACTCAATCTTCTTCTCCTTTCTTCTCAAAACCTTCGGGTTGTGTCACATACATTGTCCTTTTTTAGATCTCCATTCAAGAATGCGGTCTTCACGTCCAGATGATGAATCTCCCATCCGTTTGTTGCTGCAAGGGCTATTAAGAGCCGTATAGTTTCGAGACGTGCCACTGGTGCAAACACTTCATCGAAATCTATTCCTTGTCTTTGTACATAGCCTTTTGCCACAAGTCTCGTCTTGTACTTGTTCACCGTACCATCAGCCTTTCTCTTTATCTTGTAGATCCAGTTTAACCCTAAAGGTTTTACTCCAGCCGGTCTATCCACAAGCTCCCATGTCTTGTTTCTTGTGATAGACTCCAACTCGGCCACCATTGCTTCAACCCATTCTCGCACGTGTTCTGCTTCAAGATAATTTTATGGCTCCCCATTCACTGTGAGCAACAGCATTGCACCTTCTTGATCTGCAAGTAACACATAGTCATCGAGATACCTTGGTTTTGATATGGCTCGGCCATGTCTAGTCACCAACGGTTGACCACCACCGTCTTGGTTTTCATTGTGATCAGTATCTGATTCTTCTTCTTCCTCATCTTGGTTTATAGCTTCCTGTTCATGATCCTCACCTTGATCATTGCCTTCTTCTATATCACCCTCATGTGGAAGCTTAAGCATACTTGATTCATAATCAGCTTGGTTTGTTGTAGACAACCAATCCCAAGCTTTCTTCTCGTCGAATATCATATCTCTACTCACCATCACCTTCCCTGCGACTGGATCATAGAGTCTATATGATTTGGAACCCGGTTTAGTTCCAAGGTTGATCACACACTTTGATCTCTCATCCAACTTCTTCTGATGTGTAACACAAACCTTCGCATGTGCTACACAACCGAATATCCTCAAGTGCTCGATATTTGGCTTCTTCGATGTGAGACACTCATATGGCGTTTGATCCTTCAAGGCTTTTATAGGTACTCTATTGATGAGGTAAGTTGAATGTCGTACAGCTTCCCCCCATAAATAGTTCGGTATCTTCATTGCCTTCAACAAACTTCTCGTTATCCCCATTAAGGTTCGTTTTCTCCTCTCCACAACACCGTTTTGCTGAGGCGTGTAAGGCGCGGTTAGGTGACTTTTAACTCCATTCTCTTCGCAAAATAGATTGAACTCAGTTGAGGTAAACTCTCCTCCTCTATCGGTGTGAAAGGTCTTAATGGTTGAACCAGTTTGCTTCTCTACACTTTCCTTAAACCTTTTGAAGCGATTGAATGCCTCACTCTTCTTCTTCATAAGTATAGTCCACATATACCCAGAGAAATCATTAAATAGGAAAAAGACATTGTTATTTGCTGGCGTTGGTGGTGTGATTGGTCCACACAAACCTCCATGCAATAACTCTAATGGCTTTGTCGTACGAAACATGGCTTTAGTCGGGAATGAATGTCTAATCTGCTTCCTTGCTAGACATGTGTCACACACGCTTTCTTCGTGTGTTACACTCGGCATTCCCACGACCATCTCCTTCTTTACCATGTTGTTCATCACGCGATATCTTATATGTCGTAGTCGAGCATGCCACCTCCATGTAGCATCTTTATCCCTAACATGTAAACACTGCGGATAACTAATCTCCATCAGGGTCTTGTAGAGATGATTTGGAGATCCTGTTACACGTACAAGCAACCTGCCACACGAATATGTGAGTGTTAAATAGACATCTTTCATGTTAACCTCACATCTGTTTTCTGTTGCTTGACCAAGACTCAATATGTTGTGCATCAGGCCTGGTAAGTAGTATATGTCTTTGAGTGTCTTCTTCTCGTCAGTCTTGCATACAAAGGTAACAACCCCTTTTCCTTCGATATCAACACACAATCCATCACCAAACTTCACCTTCCCTTTGGTGTTGAGATTCAAACTCGAAAAGAACTCCTTATTTCCCGTCATGTGATTACTCGCTCCATTATCCAAATACCAAACACTTGCACTACCTTTGTTGATATCAAGATTCTTCGGAATCACCTTGTCTTCATTCAAGAAAACCACCTCGTGTACATAGAGTGCATTGGCCTCTTGTGTCTCGTTTAGGTTAGTCTCTTAATTCTTCACTGACTTCTCGGGACAGACAGTTGCATAGTGACCCGACTTGTCACATCTCCAACATATCACCTTTGATCGATCTTTCTTTGAGTTTTTCACGTCTGTGTGTGACACATGATTCTGGTTGTGTAACACACCTCAACCTCTGCCTCTTCCATTACGTCATCTACCTCTACCACGAAAATCTCCATAACCCCTCTGATTATGGTGATTATTATATGAAAACATGAGCTTCCCTTGGTCTTATTTCTGAGTTTCTTCCCCTACACGCTCCTTGTACGCCTTTAACCTTCCAACGATATCCTCAAAACCCATCGAGTTGAGGACTAGGACTTGTTCTAAGGACGCTACAATCTGGATGTACTTGTGCCTTGGAAGACCCTTCAAGAACTTCTTAACCATCTTGGACTCTTCAATGCTTTCTTCCAACGAGATTGCCTTGGATGCTATACCTGATATTTTTTCCACGCAAAATCATCTACGGTATCGATATCATCCATCTTCAACTTGTCGAACTCCGTCATCAACGTCTGTAGTCTTGCCTCCCTTACATGATCAGCTCCAAGGTGTCGTGACTTGATGGCATTCCAGATCTCATTTGATTCGGTTTGTTCTCCCACCTGGAGAATCAATGACTCGGGAACTGATTGAAACAAAAGAGCAATCGCGACATCGTTCTTCTTTTGATCATCAGAACCAGGTTCAATTGTGTCCCACACATCGTGAACCCTGGGTAACACCCTCATCGTCATCGACCAAACCGTATAGTTTGTCGAATTCAACATCGGACATTGGATTGATGCGGATCCAAAGTCCTTTGTGCGTGGAGCCCTATTCACGTCGGCCATCTTGCGTCGTGAACCCTTGCTTCATAGCCACCTGGATCGAAGATTCAACTTAAGCTTTGATCGAAGCTTTAACTTAAGCTCTAATACCAATTCAAGGTCTCTAGAAATAAAGAAATTAATAAGAACAACTTTTTTTATTAGCTTTAGAAACTACTCAAAACTAAACTATCAATGCTTCTCTTAGATTTTATGGAACAACTCTCCAATAGATCTATATTTATAGTGATGGATAATTCCCTTTTAACATGTGGGATAAGGAAAACACAAACTTATCTAAATAGAATTTTTTTTCCTATTTTCTAAATTTCCTTTTGTGTTTATCTTAACATATTAAATACTTATCAATATGTTAATTTTACACAAGCTTGAAATTATTCAACATAATATATGATTTGAAAAATAAATAATATGATTTATCTGACTTCGATTGCATTCAAGTCAAAAAATACAATATATATGATTTGAGAAAAAAAGAATATGATTTATCCGTGTATTAAATATATAAAAAAATATATGCCACACGGAACATAACGTGTTTTTCTAATTGTCATTTTTCTAATTGTATTTTGTTGACAATTTGTTCCTCCATTTAAGAATATTCCAACGTCTACCGCTCACGCCTAAATAATAAACTAATTAATGAATAAATAAGCACTACTGCTATATCTCTTTAACTGATAAAATGAAAAAAAAAATATCAGTAGCATTAAAAGAAAAAAAAACTGTTTAGAAATTATTTATTAATAGATTGCTTAATTTTAAAATACATATGATTCGATTACAAATTTTTTGGTCTCGATCGAGTACATTTTGGGTGGACCATGACTTGGATTCTTATTAGCAATTTTATGCCTATTTGTTAATATTCTCCACTGTGGGCTTTAATTTATGTATGTTGTAAAATATAAATAAAGAAAATTTGTTTTAAGTGGTGATCTTACGATGTGAGGTTGAGAGAGAGAACTTAATAATTTTATTATAACTTTCATACACACACAAACATCTTTTTTATCACCAAATGAAAAGATGAACGTACACTATTTATAAAGAGGGAAAATTACATGTACACTGACATGTAGGATGATGATTTTGTATTTTTTTCTAAGGTTGAGACATATGTGCATTAGGTGTCCTTATTAGATAATCATAATTCTTAAAACTCTAGTCATAGAAAAACTCTTTTGGGAGAAAAAAACCATAATAAAGGAAAAAGAGTACAATGACGTAATCTCCCGCTGAGAATAATGGACATAGTTTCTTTATCTTCACAAGTCACGCAAATGCGTCATTCCGATATCGTAGACGTATTTTCAGAATGTTATAGTGGGAAGAGCTTTTGTGAACAAGTCAGCTCGATTGTCGCATGACCGTACATATTCTAAGTCCACTTCTTTATTTTTTCTCTAATTCCCGTATGTACGAGAAAAATCTTGGAGGGATGTGATTTGTCCTGACGCTCTTTATATAACATTTTTTAAGTTGAGCGACACACGCCGAATTATCTTCAAATATTTTCGTTGGTTTTTTCACGTCAAACATTCCACTTGCTTCTTGTATGTGATGATTCATTGACCTAAGCCACACACATTCTCGACATGCTTCGTGAAGCGCAATGGTCTTCGTATGATTCGATGAAGTTGCGACCAGAGTTTGTTTTTGGGAACGCCAAAAGATGGCGGTTCCATCAATTGTAAAAACATAGCTGGTTTGTGATCGAGCTTTATGAGGATCTGATAAGTATCCTGCATTTACAAAACCAATCATATCAAACTCGGGTTTTCTAAAATAATTTAACCCTAGGTCAACTCTACCTTGGAAGTAACAGAATATATACTTGATTCCGTTCCAATGCCTACGAGTAAGAGAAGAGCTATATCTTGCAAGTAGGTTAGTTGCAAAAGCAATATCAGGTCTTGTACAATTTTCAAGATATAGAAGCCCACTGATAGCGCTCATATAAGGTACTTCAGACTCGAGTACCTCCTCGCTTATCTTTACAGGGTCTGAAAGGATCTTTCTCTACATCGAGAGATCTGTTTAGCATTGGAGTACTCAAAGGAGTCGCTTTGTCCATATAAAAGCGTCTTAATAATCTTTTCGTATAATTTGACTGATGCACAAATATTCCTTCTCGGAGATGCTCAATCTGGAGCCCAAGACGAAACTTTGTCTTGCCGAGATTTTTCATTTTGAACTCTTCTTTCATATGAGTTCGTGCATCATCAACCTCCTTTTGAGTTCCAATTATGTTTAGGTCATCTATATATACATCAATGATCACAAAGCCAGATAACAATTTTTTAATTAAAATGCATGGACATATCGCATTATTCACATATTCCTTTCTCAATAGATATTCACTTAAGCGATTGTGTCACATGCGTCCGGATTGCTTTAACCCGTAAAATGATCGCTATAACTTGACCGAACAAATCTCCCTAGATTCTGCTTTCAATGCTTTTGGCATTTCTAATCCTTCAGGGAGTTTCATGTATATATCATTATCCAATGATCCATACAAATATGCAGTCACAACGTCCATAAGATGCATTTCAAGATTTTTCGATGCTGCTAGGCTCATCAAAAATCTAAACGTAATTGCATCCATTACCGGGAATAAGTTTCTTCAAAATCAATTTCTGGTCTCTAAGAAAAACCTTGGGAAACTAATCGGGCTTTATATCGTGTTACTTCATTTTTCTCGTTTACTTTTCTCACGAATACCCACTTGTACCCATCATGATTTGTATTCTCAGACGTTATGACTATAGGCCCAAAAACATTCCTTTTATTTAGGGAGAGTAACTAAGTTTGTATGGTCTTCTTCCACCCCTCCCAATCATTTCTTTTCATACATTTCAGTATGGACCTTGGATCTGGATCATCACTTTAGTGTTATTGGTTTACTGATTCTTACATTCTCATTAAAATCTAGTGTTATTAGTTTGATGATTTTATAATTTTATATAAAATCCTTTGTTATTTAAAAATATTTTAATAATTTTTCGAATTTATTAAAGTAAGTGTTATTAGAAATTATATTTTTAACATTTTAACTCATAAAACCAAATTTTGAGAATACTACATGTTTCTTTTAGATTCTTAAAATTATTATAATAGTTTATTTTCATAAATTTTAAAATATATAAAATTCTCTATAATTCTTTTAAAATTTAACAAATTTCTCAATTTTTAAAGTCAATAAATTTTATATAAATCTAAGTCTCACTAACATCTCATAAGCTTGTTTTAATTGTTTTCGTAAGCTTCATCTTTTTGTTGGTCAAATTGTTCCACCATTAAGGAGATTTAGCTCATCAATGATGATTTTTTATTTGATTGAAAATTACATTGTAAACTATATCCCTTTAGTATCTATATAGGTCTAGAAACTCAACACCACTACTGTTCATCATTTGGCCACTGGAGCCAACGAGTAGTTTATCGACAAGGTATTGAGTTTAAGAGTTTTGGCAAATTATTTGTGATTAAGACCGATTATCATGGTTCTGATACCGGTTCCGCACTTGTATATGGCACGCTGATAAGCGCTGATATTGGTAGTCATATTGGACCGGTTTCATTTTTCAACTAAAGCCTCGATTCGTACAATCGATGATAAAACAATAACAATATGTTAGAAAAACAATATGATGTAAAAGTTGTACGTTCTCATTAAAGTTTTTAATAAATTGATTGGTATACCAGTAGCAGTATACAATTTTAAAATTATAATAAAAATTAGTATATAATATATAATCTATTGATTTTAAAATTATATATATATATATTAATAATAATAATTTTCGAAATAATGAATTTAATTAATTATATAAATTAAATTATATTCTAAACATTTATTATTAATATTAAAAATAAAATATATTAATTGTAAATCTATTTGAAAAATATAAAATTTATTTTTGGATAAAAAATATAAACTTAGATATTATTAAATAAAATAAATAAGTTTGTATAATTAATGTAAAATTATCATTAATTGAGCAGTAAATGATTCATATATATAATTACCATAAAAATTAATATATATATATATATATATATATTTTAAATAATCTAGATATCTTTATATTTATAATATATAGATAGGTTTATATTTATATAATATATATTATTTTATATTTTACTATTAAAAATAATGAATGATATATGTAATTAGATAAATTATATTATATTTTAAAGAGTGTTTTGCAAAATTGACTTAGAATTTGAAGTCAAACACAAAACTAACCCATTATTTTTTGAAATTTTGACTTTCCCTATTCACCCCAAAAGTTCTGATTATTCACGAAAATGTCATTGTTTTTTCTAAAATTGTGTGTTTACTCTATCATCCTCATCTTCACTAATTATTCATGAAAATGCCACTGCCATCAATTCACCCAACAACCATAAACAACCAATATGAAATTCATAATGCATCAAAAAAATTAATTTTCACTCATTCTATCTCATATCTTATCCACAAAAACTATATCTCTCTCAATTTCTCTTTATATTTATTTAAAAACACCCAAGGTTTTTGATTCTAAAGTTTTTAAGGTTCATATAGTCATTCAAACTCATGATTACTGGTCATTAACGATTGAGGAACTGTAGTGGTGAAGTTTTGTATGCTTGGAGAACTAAGCAAGTTTTCTTAGTGGTTTAAGGTATGAATCGAATTGTTTACCCATATTTGTTTGCGAGAAGACTTACACGGAAGTCTTCTGGTCAAAGCATAGGTTAGTTTTGCAATTGACTTCCTGTGTGTTTTTTAGAGAAGACTTTCGTGGAAGTCTTCCAACTTTTCTTTGTTGACTTAGATATTATTTGAAAAATAAAATATAAACTTAGATATTATTAAATAAAATAAATAAGTTTGATTAATTAATGTAAAATTATCATTATTTTTTTGTTGGTAGAGCCGTAAATGATTCATATATAAAATTACCATAAAATTAATATATATATATATATATGTAATTTATTTATTTTTAAATAACTTAGATATGTTTATATTTATAATATATAGATAGATTTAAATTTATATAATATATATTATTTTATATTTTATTATTAAAAATAATGAATGACATATGTAATTAGATAAATTATATTTTATTTTAAAGAGTGTTTTGAAAATTGACTTAAAATTTGAAGTCAAACACAAAACTAACCCATTATTTTTTGAAATATTGACTTAGTTCTATTCACCCCAAAAACTATGATTATTAGCGAAAATGCCACTACTTGTTTTTTTCTAAAATTGTGTGTTTACTTTATCATCCCCATCTTTACTAATTATTAACGAAAATGCCACTGCCATCAGTTCACCCAACAACCATGAACAACCAATATGAAGCTCATAATGCATCAAAAAATCAGTTTTCACTCATTCTATCTCATATCTTATCCACAAAAACTACATTTTTCTCAATTTCTCTCTATATTCATTTAAAAACACCCAAGGTTTTTGATTTTAAAGTTTTTAAGGTTCATATAGTTATTCAAACTCATGATTACTGGTCATTAACGATTGAGTAGCTCTAGTGGTGAAGTTTTGCATGCTTGGAGAACTAAGCAAGTTTTCTCAGTGGTTTAAGATATGAATTAAATTGTTTACCCATATTTGTTCGCGAGAAGACTTACACGCAAGTCTTCTAGTCAAAGCATAGGTTAGTTTTGCAATTGAATTTCTGTGTGTTTTTTAAAGAAGATTTTCGTGGAAGTCTTCCAACTTTTCTTTGTTGACAAAAAAAAAATTGAGAAGACTTCCATGGAGGTCTTCTCGGATAAACAAGTTAGTTTTGCAGTTGACCGATCTGTGTCAGAAATTTGTCTTTCTACAGAAGACTTCCACTGAGAGACTTTCACGGAAGTCTTCTCAACTTTTACATTAAGTTTGTTCGCTGTCAGTGGAAGAAAATTAAATTGGAAGACTTTCAGATAAGTCTTCCGATTTAAGACTTACGTGGAAGTCTTCCGATTTAAGACTTACGTGGAAGTCTTCCATATTTTTATTTCATGATTCTGGTCAACAAAGTCAAATATAGTCAATTGCAAAAGTAACTTACGCAGACTTCCACCGACTGTAAGGAGACTTAATGTAAAAGTTGAGAAGACTTCCGTAGCAAAGTCTTATGCAGAAAGTCAAATTTCTGACACAATTGGATCAATTACAAAACTAACTTTTTATCCGGGAAGACTTCCAGGGAAGTCATCTCTGGTATTTTCGAGAATTTTTGAATTATAAAAATAAGTGAATATTTACAAAGGAAGACTTCCTTAGATGTTTGTTGTAGAGGAGAATTTCTCTCGAAGTCTTCCTTTCTAAATTTTCAATTGCAAAAATGATTTGAATGGAAGAGTTAGGGAAATTTTCTTTGGGAAAGCTTTCACGAAAGTCTTCTCTTGAAAGATTTTCATAAAAATCTTCTACGATAATATATAATAAACTTTCATTTTCTTCAAATTTAAGATGACTTTTCAAAATTTTATTGTTAATTCATGTGTTTTACACAATATTTTAGATCCTGAATGAAATTCATAACTTTATTGCTGATAATTTAAAGATTATAAAATATGTTTATTATGTTTCTAGCTAATGACAGAAGATTTTCATGGAATTTTTTTTGGTTAATTTTTTGACATTGATGTGTCTATTTTTAATAAGTCCAGCACAAGTTCATGATTTATAATGAAAGTTAAAGATGACTTGGTGCTTTAAATTTTCAAACGGAAGTTAATGTTTTTAATTGCCAAATTTTTAGATGTCCAGACTTTTTGTGACCATTTTCTTTTTTCAAACCAAAGCGAGCAAAATGATGTTATTTTATGTAACTGTGTTTTTAACAACTAATTAATTTTGTTTATAAGTTCTGTTAATTTACTTAATGGTATGTTTAATTTGGTTCAGTCAATAAAAATTTAAATTTTAGAATGAAAATCAATTGGAACTTGATATTTTAAGTTGTACATACAAAAATGGATTTTTTAAATTGCCAAAATTTGAAAAGTTAAAACTTTATGTGACAACAATAAAATAGAGGCCAAGATAAAGGAAAAGGATGTAGGGAGTCGAGCCAGCTGAAGAGACAGAGTGAAATAAAGACAAAAAGTTAAGTTGTACCAAGAAGAGACATTCCCTGACAAATGGTGTCTTATCCAAACAAGAAAGGAAAATGATTTGTATGGGTGCCTGTGCACCTTTACCCTAACTCTACCTTGTGTGGGTCGCACCTTAGAATCATCAGATGTTTTCCTTCCTAATCCTGCGCTGCCCAACTAAAAACCGATAATATGCCTTCATATATTATTTAAGAAAAATTGCGTAAAAGATTATCAAGTTAGCAAACGTTTTGCACTTCAAATTTTGAAATTCAAACGCTAACACTTTCAACAATAAAACTTGTATGAATGATACATTAAATTTTAAGTTAATTTATTTATTACACACGTCAAAAATGTGATCGGTTAGTGTTCATAGAAAGTAAAATCGGTGGTGACGTGATAGTTTTTTTTAAAAAAAAATATTTAAAACTATTTTAATTAAAAATAAATAAAATTAGATAAAATTTGATATAAATTTCAAAAATTGATACAAATTCAGGAAAATTAAGAAAATAAAATAAAATAAAATTCAAATATTCAAATACTAATAATAATAGTAATAAAATAAATTTAAAATTTCAAAAAAAAAATAAAAATAAGACAATTTAGTAAAAAAATAGAAAAACGAAAATAAAATAAAAAAATATGATAAAAATTTAGAAATTCAAAATATAAAATAAATAAATTGTAAAAAATGATAAAAGCTAGAAAATAGGAAATTTATAAAAATTTGGAAAACAAAGAAAATTCAAAATAATGAAAATTGAAAATTAGAAAACCCAAGAAATTGGCAATAGTTTACAGTGTTTTGTTTGAGTCCAAATATTTAGGATCCGAATGATCCAAACCCGACAATCAAACAGTAATTGAACTCAAACCTCTTTGGTGTTTAAGTAGGCATATGAGTGTTCGATTGTCGGGTTTGGATCCTTCGGATCCTAAATATTTGGACTCAAACAAAACACTTGAAAATGTAAACTATTGTCAATATCTTGTTTTTTCTAATTTTCAATTTTTTGAATTTTTATTTGTTTTCCAAATTTTTAAAAATTTCCTATTTTTTAGCTTTTATCAATATTTACAATTTATTCATTTTTATATTATAAATTTCTTTATCATGTTTTTGTGTTTTTCTATTGTTTTTACTAATTTGTCTTATTTCTAATTGATTTTTACAATTAATTTTTACTTTATTATATTTTTTGAATTTGTAAATTTATTTTTAATACTATTATTATTAATATTTGAATTTTATTTTGCTTTCTTGATTTTTCTGAATTTGTATCAATTTTTTAAATTTATATTGAATTTATCTAATTTTATTTGTTTTCTAAATAAATAATTTTAAATATATATTTTTTTAAAAAGAAACCGCTACGTCACCACCAATTTACCTGCTATGAACAGTAACCGGTCAAATTTTTGAAGTGTGCAACAAGTAAGTTAATCGATGTTTAATGTGTCATTCATACAAGTTTCATTATTGAAAGTGTTAGCGTTTGAGTTCCGAAAATTAAAATGCAAATTTTTGCCAACTTCATAATTTTTATGCAATTTTTCTTATTGTTTAATATGGATTAAAAGAGTAATGGATTCAATTTCCTTTAGGAAAAATTTACTCTCCTAAAAAAAGTTAACTTCAAATGAGTTAAGTTTTGATTTATGAGATGTACAGACATTCGAATCCAGAGATTCTGGACATTCCAAAAAAAACTCTTACATATCGAATCAAAATTTTCTCCTTTTATTATCATAGAAATTGTTCAGTTATTCGACGTACTTTACAAACTCTTGATTATTATTATTATTTTTTGCTTCAGTGAGATATGTTTTGGTCGGGACAACAAACATCAGTCGATTATTCTAATGCAAAATATTTTTTTTACCCAAACATTTACCATATGAAATAACCTTTGCATCCCAATCCAACATAGATGAAATCGTCTGAAATGGTCAATGATTTAAAAACACTTGTCTCTAACCACAAAAGTCGAAATAATGTGTCTTTAGAATTTCGTGATGTTATTGACAAAACCCCATCAATATGAACTAAACCTGAAATGAGAAAGAGAAAAAAGAATGGTGAACATTTCGACAAAAGCTCAGTGAGATAAGTTCTCGAAACCCCAAAATCATCATCCAACATTCACTACATAACATAAGCTCTACCTATAACATCTAATAAAACAAGATCAATCAACAAGTGATAAAGATTAACTCTGATGGTGCCAACATGAGACCACACCATCTCGTTCAGTCCATGCGTTCTTCATGTTGTCGCGTGAGTGCGCACCACCCAATTGGTACCCGTGAGTTCAACACCTTCATGCAATCAAGTTACCGACACCTGTTCACGCTTGATCTACCACCATGTTCACACGATCACACCACCTCGTTCGTTCCCCATGTGGTCCGGACACGCCGTTTATTCGCCTACGGCAATGAATCATGCCACCTTACGCTCTACATGATCGAGCAAGAAACAATGTTACGCCCGAAATGTACGTACCTCCACCACGTTTCACAAACACACACAAGCTTTAGGACCTTCCATATATCATATACAATCCACACATGCTTATTCCCCACACAATGCAGACACCCGCATACAAGTATCAATCATCATACAACCACATTTAGTTTAGCAACCTAGAGTATATCTAGGTGTTCACACATTACAATACAATATATAAATATATATATGATCTAGTTTATTTATCAAACAAATACGAGTATGCTTATAGATAACACGTAGGTATGAAAGATTTAGATAGAAACTCCTACTATGAAACAATAATGAAAGAGGAAAGAAAAGATCACATCAGTCCTCACTTTGGTCTTAGATATGTGAATAGAAAAGAGAGGGTAAGTGACAACATGCATGTTAAGGTTTGTTCTAAAGCATGCAATCTATCAAATTAACCCTACGAACTACTCTAACCAAGAGAGGTCTAATTGTAGTACTTACGGATCGAAACTACAGAGAGCGGGGGCAGACAATAAATTTATTTATTCCTAAAGGTTAAGCTAGACAAGCTATAAATAGGAAGTTTATTGTAGGTTTTATCTGACAAAGAAAATTGTCAAAATAAATTAAGTTGATTCAAATATAGAAAATATTCTAGGATTTCAGGCAAGTGAATTATAATGGATAGGATGCAGAGAATTATTAATATGCAACGACCTTAATCAACAAATCTGACACTTCTCGTCCAACTCTCGTGCAAACAGAAGAGTCAACTGTCGATCGACGATTAAGGCTGAGTATCTATCGACGGTTATCAGATAGGAAGTTTGTCCGCTAGGTTAACTAAACCAGCTCTCGCATGTATCTAAAACCTAGCTCAATGGAATTAATTATGGCACATAACATACTCGCGCAGTTGTCCATGTCCTAAGTTCATGTTTCTAGTTAGCTACTTTAGAACACGAGCATTGAACACAATTCCAAAGATTGATATCTCTTCATCTTAGCAATCCTATTTTGGGGTTAATTCATCAATACCATTATAAAACCCTAAATCTAACAATAGAATTACTCAGACATAATCATAGAAAGCTTGATAGACTGAATAAATAATGGGATTCCGATACAAATCTCTGAAAGAGTTAAGATTGTCTCCCTTAAAACTACTAAGAAAACTAAAAAGCTGTAAATAATACTTTATGTAATATCAAATATGTATCTACCTGCCTAAACAGTGGTAGAACCTTTATAAATTAGGTCAAAACTTGTTAAGGGGCATTTCCGTAATTTGTCTTGACTTAGGCTTGAAGTTGGTCAATACTTCTGTGAGTAGGCCGTCGATCGACATCAAGGATGCTCTATCGATCGATGGTCATGCTTGAATTCGACTCGGACTTAGCTGATTGTGAACAACTACTAGGTATCTTCTCTGAATACTCTAACAAGCTCCATTATCTCCATAGTTCTCCAAAATGTACCTTGACCTGAAAATACTTTAAAATACTGCTAAAACATACATAGTAGACTCTAAATAGGGTGTAAATGATAGTCTAAAACTAGTTAATAACAAGGTATATCAACTTCCTTAGACTTAATATTTTGCTTGTCCTCAAGTAAAACAAAGGTAGCTTGTGAAAGCGGTTTGAAAAGTGGAGACTCACATAATACATAAGCATAACTATCACCCTTACTATATAAACCCACATCGAATAATGCAAATCAAAGAGAAACTTTATATGTCATATCCTAGTATAACAACCAAATCCATTTTACCAACAACTCAACAAATACTAATTTGACTCACCCCTCTACTGATCTCATTTCTTTGCATAAAATTAAAGTACATGCTACCTTGAGAGTATAAATCAAAGGACACATGAACTTAACTCCTGCAAACCTGCAAGTATAGGTATAAAGCCTTTCATGATCCCTTTCTTCCATTTTCTCTCTCACAATCTTTTTGGATCTCAAATTCAATGGACAATGATGCTGGTACAGTCCATCTTGCCATCTCATTTTCAATTTTTTAACAAAGTTATAGGCGAATATTGGGGTCATCGGTGATGTACCTACCCCTCGTTTCCAACAATTTGTGATCATTCCTTTGAGTTAAAATAGTGGGGTAATCGGTAATGTACCTACTCCTCTGCATCTCAAGAAATCATCTCAATTTTTTCTATTATAGATCCTGAAGAGAGTGAGAGAGAGAGAGAGAGAGAGAGAGAGAGAGAGTATTCGATCCAATGTATACCTAATACTGAATACTTTGATTGCTTTGGGGCTTGCAGAAGGAATCCGATCCAATGTATACCAAGCCCCAAAGCAATCAAAGTATTCAGTATTAGATTGGAGATCATCTTTGGTTCCTTCAAACTTTCTTAGTAAGTGTGATCTAATGGCAGGATGATCCACTTTGGCATCTCTAGTAATTTCTGCAATCAACATGTCTAAGAATGGTGCTATAGTGTGGATAGTCAATAAATAATTTATGATCATAATCCCCTTCTTGACTTTTAAAAATTATTTGAAAAACTTAATAGATAAAAGCTCAAAATAGATAAAAGTTATGGGAAATCCAACTAGAATTATTTTAATTAAAAATTAATATTATATATACATACATATATATAACTTGAGAACTCATTTGTGAGATATTCCTATTAGGTATGCTCTTATATTAAGAAGATAAGTATATGGACAATCAAATGAGAAATCGACTTCTCACCTTTCTTAAGAGACTATATTAGACCATGATTAACTTTAGAATCCCTTAAGGGTTTCTTTTTTTTTCTTTTTTTGAATTTTGATTTTTTTTTTGTTTTGAAAAAAAAAATTCAAAGCGAACTAATCACGCGAACTACTCAATGGTTTCCTTTATTATAGAGTAGAAAAAATATTCAATAGTTTATTCTATATTTTATTCTATAAAGAAATATTTGTAAATATATTTGTTTTCTATTTTATGAATACATTTTGTCTACAAATTGATCATTAATTATGATTTTTGTATCGAACATTTATTATATTAGAAATTACATTATATTAAAAACATAATACATTTTAACTTAAACATCACATTAGTGTATCTTTACCACAAATGATCAATTAATGAATTTCTAAATGTGAAATGAGTTTCTTTATCTTTGATTTCTCTAAATGAACCAAGAAACTCTTCAAACCAAATATTATTGGTGTTTAAACCTCTTGAAACGGAGATTCTTTTGCCATTTAAATTGGTGCATTAGCGTTCATCCTCAATTATTATATTTTGTAATTTAGTATTTTTTCTGGTTAATCTTTAAATTATATATATATATATATATATATTATCATTTTATAATAACTTTTACTTCATTTTTTATGATTAGCCACAACCACACCATCACTCTAGAGAAGCCGATCACACACTCGTCAATTTGTTTGAACTGTTGGATCCGGCCGCTTTCCATAGGAAACCAGAGATGCATAGCAATGAGATGGTAAGGGAGGCTGAAGAGCCACATGATGAGAGGCTAGAAACAAAGAGAGACAAAGGGAATGGTAGCGACCAAAGGCGATGTCGCCAACCACTAAAACGAAAAAAAACAGAAGAGGCGACGAGGAAGGAAAATGTCGGGGGAGAGAGAAAAGAGAATAGAACTTATCTCACCTCTCTCTTCTATTTTTTTAAGCCTTGAATATTTTCTTGTTGTAGTTATATACGTAGCCTATTCAATGACATTGTGCACATATACAAAAGTTTGTGTACTAGCCTATTTAATGACATTGTGCACACATACAAAAGTCTATATGTGTGTATGTGAAAAGGGAATTATGATCGTTGATGGTAGTGGGAAATAGCATGATAGTGTTGCCATAAGAGTTTCTTAACAAACAAAAAAAGGATAGCCATCGAAATTGGTCCTTTCTTTGGGACAAAGCGTGCCTTGTTTCCCCTTTGCCTTTTTAATATTCCATTTCATTTTTAACTACAGTGTATACATCATTTTTCATTTACCCAACATTTTATACTGTACCAAATCTTATTATTTGAACTCTGCTATGTCTAAGTAACGATTGTGTGTTTGAGCATTCGATACAGAATTAAATTCATATGAGATCAACGGCAGTGGCGGATCTAGGATTAGTTTGATCAGGGGCAACACTATACAACATTGTCTATATCTTTATAATTTGAAACTTTTAACAGGGGCATAATTAAAAATTTACATACAAAATACACCAAATTTACAAATCTATGGTGGGCAATTGCCCCTCCTACTCCCTATGTAGATCCGCCTCTGATCAACGGACCAGATATAGATTGTATGTATCTGCATAGAATGCGAGGTTACTGATTCTTTTTTTCTTTTCTTGTTAAACGAGAATACTGACTCTTAGATGGAAATTCTGGGATTGTATAAAGAGCAACAGTTTACCAAATAAACAATATTTGTGGAATAACAGATATGAAGTGGTGGGTGAACTGAATCTAAAATATTACTATCTTTGTTACATTTTAGTTGTCGTTTTAAGTTTTTGCTAACAAATTAAAAAAATACTTATCTTTACATATTTTCAAAATAAAACATTAATATCTATAAACCTAGTCACATTTCAACCAATAGAAATTAAAATAACATATAAATTTAATAAATTCTGCATTAAAATCATAAAACAAAAATTATTTTAAAACTAAAATTTTACCCTAAAATGACAATTAAATCGAAAGGGAGCAATTTACTTTAAGAGTAGCAGTTTGTTTAGTTTCCAGATTTGAAAAGACATAATTATTAAAGTTGGTGTCTTTTCAAGAAAATGTGGTTCACCTTATTGGTTATTAATGGAACACAATTAAATGTAACAAAATACTAAATTGTTATATTGGATAGCAAAAAAAAATGCAACTATGATCTTTTTCTACATCAATTAATACCTCTGTTTTAATCTAGTTGTTGTTGTATAGTAAATTTTCGCTTCAAAATAAGTGTTATTTTATGATTTTAATGTAAAATTTATTTACTATATATATCATTTTATTTTTTTATTAATTGAAATGTGGTTAGGTGTATAGATAATTATATTTCTATTTCTAAAATACACAAAATCAAATATTTTTTAATCTGTGTGCATAAACTTGAAAAAACAACTAAAATAAAATGAAAAGACCATATATCACCAATTGAATGTGAATAACATATAAATGTAGATACTTATCATTTGGTAAGATTCATAATCTAGATGGCAAACATGAAAACAAAAGCAACTGTGCAAATTTGTTTTCAAAAGCGATAAAGAATGACAATTGTTATCTATATTTTTAAGAGAGAATCTTAAAAATAATTTTCATAACAAGAAACAAGCGTACAGCATAAAATCCCACTTTTGGATTTGGTTCACCACTTTCGGACACCGTTATAAATAAAAACGGAAAGTCTTGTAAAAAGGAAAATTGAACAATTAAAAAGAAAAAGATTAAGAGAAAATCTTGATGCCGTTGACTTTTATTCTCAACGGCCATGATTGAGCATGTCATGAGTGTAAGACCAAATTATGGCTATTCCTAATAAACCAAAAAAATTGATGAGCTTTTCTTCATTTGTTATACAGTTATGAAATTTAAACGATATTCAATTAAATTATGTATGTGTGTCATATATGCATGTGTTTTCTAGTGTTCACTACTCCCTCTATGTTTTTTATTGTAAGTAATTTAGGATAAAAGCACGAAAATTTAGAAAATTATTACTTTTTAAAAAGTATCATTTAATTAATAATTTCAACCAATAATAAAAAAGTTGATATTATTTGATTGGCCACACTATATTCAATAAATGTAAAAGTTATCTTAATATGTGAAAACTACTTACATTTAAAAACAAAAAAAAATCCCTAAAACTACTTACAAATAAAAACAGAGGGATATAGGAATGTGCACATATATTAATAACACGTTGATTTTTTGTATTTTCTAAACACATCATTAATTACGAAACTAACCATAATTCCACTAGTCAAAAAAAAACAAATCAAAATATATAAAAAAATCATATAGTATAAAATTTAATAAATTTTATATTAAAAACGGAAAACATCATTTAATTTAGAAGAAAATAATTTTCTAAAAAACTGTCATTTAAGTAGATGGTTCAAAGTACAAACAAACAAAAAAAAATGCGAGTTCTTGACACTGATCTGACAACATATCTCATATAGACATTTTTGTTTAACAGTAGCCTGTATGATACCTGATTGACAGCTTAATTAACATATCTCGTATAGACATTTTTTGCTTAACAGTATTAATATTTAATACGATTTAATTGCAGCTTAATCGTATTGAATCAATCTTCTTATTCAACTATTTTCTATTTTTATTTTTACATTTTGGATAGCGTACTTCAGTATTAAGACATGATTGATGCAAGTTTTTTGAGTTGGGATTTTCAGTGAAAGTAAAGAAATTATTTCTTAATTTTTAACTTAATAATTAAAAACTGACTTTTATTTAAAAGTTTTAAAAACAGATCTTTAAATTTTTTTAGTTAAAATGTAAGAAACAATTTTTTAACTTTCGATAAGAATTTCAACCTAAAAAATGTGCATTAATCATGGTTTTGGATCCATTTATCTCTGTCTTTTTAATTAATTTCGTGCTGTAATTCTGGAAAATAATCAGATCCAAACAAAACATGTAAAAATAAATACAGAAAATAGATGACATATATAATCGCTTATCCTGGGAGTCTACCAACAAATATAGTTTATATTGGCTCAGTTCTACCAAGTGAGTTTTCAAATTTGGAATCTTTATAAGATTAGAATAGTTTTATGTTGAAAAAAGTTCCACCAAGTTATTCTAATCAGTCGAGGATGATCTCGGTCGAAACCCCACAGACCCATTATCTTTGGTAGGGATCACAATCTCTACCTTTGTTTTGTTATATCACCAATTCCAATAAATGTTGATTAATTCAATTGTTTCTTAATCATTTAATATTTATACCATTAAAGTACATCATAAATTCGTATCGGGTATTCATTAATCCATATTAAAATCAAATCCCTTTTAATGGAAAATTATACATCGAAGATCCCCCCTATTAATTTTCAAAAGACAACAAATAAATACTATAATATTCCCATAAAAGGAAGCAGACTTTTCACTAACCGGTAATCGCAGGTGTAATCATCGTCACTTACGGGACAAAAGCGTGACTGGACACCGGCAAACAAATCAAAATACAATAAACTAGTAATATCCCTCTCTCCTCTTCCTCTGACAAAAAGGCTCTTCCACTTCCTATGGAATCACAAAATGTATACACACATTATATCCTTATATAGCTTATATCTATAGAAGGACAAAGGCTTTAAACTCCTTTTAAATTGCTTCAACAAAAAGCATAGCCATTCTCTCTGTTTAAGCTTTCTTTTTGCAGATTAAAAGAAAACCATAAACAGACATTTCTTCTTCTTCTCTGTTTTTCCAGCTTTTGTCTTTGGAGTTTGGTTTCTAGAGAAGACAAAAGTTTTACCTTTTTAACAGTTCGAGATCCGTTTATCTATAAGTACCATATAAGTGGAGATCATTCATAAATAATTCAACAAGTCTTCTCGAGTCTTGTGAGCCTTGGATTCTTGATTTGGTGATGATGGATATGGAGATTAAGCAGATATTGAAGAGTTTATGTTTCAGCTATGGATGGTCTTATGCTGTCTTTTGGCGCAATGACCCCATTAATCCCATGTAACTTCTCCCTCTTTTGCATGCTTCTTTCTTGTTTTTCCATTTGATCTTATTGATTTATGGTTAGGAAGAAATTGCATGTTGCCTTAGGTTGATATTTCATATTGCATACTTTGAGATTTTACTGTGAATTAATTTTCTTGGATGGAAAATTATGGATTTCATTTTCAGGTTATTGAGGGTTGAAGAAACACACAATGATGAACAATCAGCCGCACTCGTTGATGATATGATTCTCCAGACTCATGTCTTAGGCCAGGGGTAAGAAGCTCAAATATTTATTCATATATATACATATGATGTATTGGTATATTTATGTATGCTTTTTTTTTTAATTACTCCAGCATCGTGGGTGAAGCTGCTTTAACCAGTAACTACCAATGGCTGTTCTCAGACACACTTGTTCAGGTTTTGGTTACCTTCATCTCATTTGTTTTCCCTTATGTTTGATTCTCTTATGTCCAAATATTAGAAGAATAATAAGGATGTTTGATTGTTGTGCAGTGTGAGCATGAGTTTCAGAATCAGTTTCTCTCTGGCTTTAAGGTAAATTGAATTGTTTCAAAGTTTAATTAGGGTTCATATATATAATGTATTTAAATCAGATTCTGAAATGGATGTTAAATTACAGAGTATTGCAATCATTCCAGTAGGATCAAGTGGCGTTGTTCAGTTAGGCTCTACTCAAAAGGTTTGCATTAAAAAAATGACAAATGTTTTCCATGAAATTTATATTTTTTGCAATGGAAGTTAATGACTGATTAGTGTTTTTGCATCTATCTATCTTGAGATTGTGGAGAGCCTAGAGGTGTTGGAAGAAACAGCAAGAGCTCTGCAGGAGAAGCATTCTTTGAAACTACTAAAGGATCAGTCAGTGGATCTTGATACTTTGTTCGAGTCTTTAGTACCACTGGTAGACTCTGAGATTGTCCCTAAATCTTTCCAAGGACTCAGCTTCGATGACATCTTCAGCGACGACACTAATCCTCCTTCTTTGCTCAGCCCTGCTGATAATATCTTTGATAAACCAACCTCTGAAGCATCCCTACAACTTTCTTCTTCAGACATTAATGGAGATGATGATTCTGTGTTTGACATTCTCAACTCTTACACTGTTGATGATCTGTACCAGCTGCTGGCTGATTCACCAGAACAGAGTTGCTCATCAGGAGGTGATCAGGAAAGTTCCATGGTGATCCAAGGAAATGACAAGGATCTTTTCGACATTTTAAGGATCCATTCCCATGATTTACCGCAAAAAGGACTATTCTCTGAGCTCATAAACACTAGCCTAAGCAACAGCACTAATAGTTGTCTCACAAATGTGCAAGAAGACTCTTATTATAATCTGAATCAGAGCAAGAGGCGGAAACTTGACTCATCAACAAGCTCAAGCCTCTTCATGACTCAGGCAGAAGAGACACTAAAACCTCCTCTTAATCCTCCCCTGTGGATTGATGAAGACAGATCAAGCGTTGCAGGGAACTGGAAGAAACCTCAAGAAGAAGAAGAAGGAGCGAAGAAGAAGAAGAAGAAAAGAGGAGAAAGCAGGAAGCCAAGGCCTAAAGATAGGCAGATGATACAAGACCGTATCAAGGAGCTACGAGGGATGGTTCCAAATGGAGCAAAGGTAAACCACATCTCAAATTAACCTTCATTTAGAGATTAGAAGCATTGAGATCACACGTTATTTGAATCTTGTTGGATTTGAACAGTGTAGCATTGATACGTTGCTTGATATGACGATAAGACACATGGTGTTCATGCAAAGCATCGCCAAGTACGCTGACAAACTCAAACAACCATACGAGCCTAAGGTGAGTCTTAAAAAAATATGAAACAAATCTTATATTTGGTTTTGTTTTGATGATGATTCAAACTGATGATGATGATGGCAGCTGGTGAAGGAGAAGGAGAGAACATGGGCGTTGGAAGTTGGGGATGATGATGAGTCGGTGGTGTGTCCGATCATCGTGGAGGATTTGAAGCCGCAAGGACAAATGCAGATAGAGATGGTGTGCCAGGAAAATGGGGATGAGTTTCTTGAGATTGCACAGGTGGTGAGAGGTCTAGGATTGAACATCTTGAAAGGAGTCATGGAAACAAGACAAGGAAGGATATGGGCACACTTGATCATCGAGGCAAAGCCACACATCACAAGGCTTCAGCTCTTTTACTCACTTGTTCACCTCTTTCACTCATCTTCTTCCCAGTCCCACCGCCAAACATGACGACTTATAATAGGACTCAGTACTGATAGGACTCACTTACTACTCATTATGTATGCTTTTGGTGATTTCTTACATGATTACATCTGATTTTTATGATTGGTGGATGACAGAGAAAGCTGTTGATAGTCAAGTAGTTCCATCCCAAAACATTTGTACTAGGAAACATGAAATGAAGGAATTTTTGTTTTTTGGCTTTAAAGCGATGATTGAGTGTGTGTGTGTGTGTGTGTGAGAGTAAGACAAAGGCCCATATGGACATAATAAAGAAGACCCATTGTTTGATCTAGGCAAGTCCATTATTCTAACTTAGAATTTCTAAGTATGTTCAGCTTTTAGAAGAATAAAATGAACTTGTGGACATGTATTCTTTTGGCATGTGCATCTTGTGGACATGTATTCTTTATTTCTTTTGGCATGTGCATGTTTGATTGGGTTATGCTTGTTGCATTATTTCAAAGTTTCCATTACTCGCTGCTTTGGTTTATGTAAACAAAAATTATTAATCGCTAACAGTACCTTGTGCCATTAAAAGCTTTTGTTGGAAGTTCCAGATTTAGAAATACACTATCGTATTAAATACAGTATTACTCTTTCTGTTTCATATTAAATGTTATTGTAAAAATTTATTTTTTGTTACAAAACAAGTGTTTTCGATTTTCGATGTAAAATTTATTAATTTTATAGTGTAATTTTTTTATTGATTGAAATATGATTGAGTGTATAAATAATTGTATTTTTTATATAAAAAATATATAAAATTAATTATTTGTTTAATCTGTGCGCATAGAAGTGAATTAAAATCTAAGAAAACGACAAGAAATGCACACTGGGATGTATAATAAATAATTAAGAGATGAGATCCAAAAGAAAAAAAAATAACCAATCATTTTTGCTAAATAATAAAAATATTCAAAAAAATGGACATTTTCACATGATAGCACCGACGAGGAAGACAGCGCAGGCCAGCGAAGCAACGAGGATGGAGAATTGCAGGGAAGAAGAGGAAGATTTCTGAGAGAGTGGGATGGATCCAAATGCGTTTTGGTAAGAGGGAGCGTCGGCAGAAGAAGAGGGAGACAAGGCGTCTGCTTCGGCTGAGTAAGTGCCGACAGAGACAATGAGCTTCTGGTACTTAAGACAGTTGCCAGGATGTCCGCTGGTGAAGTAAAAGGTTCCGTTTTGGGTGAGGTTGAAGAGAGAGTTGCCATCGTTCATGTACAATATTGGATCTTTGGTGTTGCAGCTCTTGAAGTTGGAAGGTGTCACTTGAATCATTGAATCTTCACTTGGTGGGTACAAGAACACTGTTCAGTTGCATCAGTTAATGTTGAGTTTAGATATTTTGAGCAATCTTGAATTGATTGAATCAAATAGTTTACTTACAGAGGGAGTCACCGATCTTGAAAGAGTGAGATTTGGGCCATTTGGAGTAGACTTTAGCATCTACTGGGATACCCCATGAGTCCAAGTCTCCAACTTTGTATTGCGTCGACGACACCTGCTGCACTAACAGTATCATCAACAACACCATTACGCTGCTCAAACTCATCATTCCCATCTCTTTCTCCCTCTGTCTTGATTGGTGGTAGAGTTTTGTTTCTGAGATCTCCTGAAAAGTTGGCTTATATAAATTGGTGAAGCCAGTGAGTAAGGTAATGACGGTTGTACCCCTGACTGGAGGGTTGGAGCACATGGCCTCAACTGGGCAATGTCTGCTTGTGAATTGTTCACATGGCCACCATTATATTATTTATCAAGTTTATGACTACTCCATCGCGTTGCAATTTCCAATCATTATGTGTCTGTTTTTCTTGTAAACGTAGAAAGATTGACTTCCTTTTAAACACCAGAAACGTTTCAGCACTTCTATGGTTTAGGGCCAATATCAACTTCTAAAAATTATTTTTCCAAATCAAAATAAGCAAGCTGATTGAAGTCGCACATGTTTGACTATCGGCTACATCTGGTGAAAGCACAAAATCCAAATAATAACTAACAAGATTGATATAATAGGTTCAGCAAGGGTTATTAAGATAAGTAGAAAATCATTAAGAGAAAGAAGCCGTCTGAGCTCTTTTTATGTCATTATGGGTTTAGAGGGTCAGCTTCCGAGGTCATCTCCTTTTCTGCTGCCCACTCTGGTGATCCTGCAATGGTAAATAAGATAACACTAGAATCACCACTCGGTCATAATCAGATCAACCATACTAATTACTGACTATTAACATGTAACGGCTACATGATTGGATATTCCTCAATCCTCTAGTTATTTTCTATTAACCAATCAAGCGCATGACTTTTACTTCCCATTATGAATCTATTTCGTGAGTAATGTCAGAAGACTTACTTAACTTGTGGATCTCGGCTACATTCATCAACCTCCTCTGCAATACAGAAGCCACAAAAAGGAATACAGAGCACATCCCAAACATCACAGTCATTGGAAAAGCATCCACCTTTAGCATATACAAAGAACAGAAAAAAGCTCGTTAAGTCCATCACAGTATCTATTTCTTGTCAAATGAGAAGTTGAAAACTAACATTGTACAAGACAAGACAGACGAAGATATTGAGTGGGATGCGGAAAAAATTCATGATGGTGCTTCTGGCTTCCTCTGGAATGTATTGCGATCTCATCTTCATGATAGATGGCCAGAAGATACCTACGCACGCTTCAAATGTGCAGAAACCCATTAGCTGAATGCACCCAGAGAATGAGATGCTTCCACCTTTTACACCTGAGGGGGCCACCAAGAACTGTTCCAAATGGAAACCGGCAAGTTATATGTATATGCTACTCCTTGAAATATAGAAAGTAAGTAATGAGAGATGGAGAGCATGCATACGCTAGTTACAACAGGAAGCATTAGAGCTGCAGAAGAGATGACAAATACAATCTGCATATAGCTCTCTACTTTAGGAGACGAGTGTGCCAGCAAACGAGAAGCAATAGAGCTACCAAGCATTGAAGCAAGCATGAAGGTAGCAAATATGAAACCATGTGGAATGTCCTCATCATTTGGGCTCAAAGCAGGAGTCCAGAGAAACACAAAGGTGTACATGGACCCTTCAAACAGAGACTGAATAGCACCCAGCAATGCGATCTTCTCATCTGATTCAAAATAAAAAAGGGTTAGTGAAACAAAGCTAGTAGAAAGAAGGGAAAATGTGTAAAGAGAATGAATCTACCAGAAGCAATGGCAGAGGCAGCGTTCTTGAACTGGGTAAGAAGGTCTTTGTTTTCCGATGGATCTCCGTAGTTTTCGGACCATGATGACATAATAACAGCCATACCAATAGCAAGAAAACAAGCAGCAGCATCGAAAGGAGCAACAGGACCGAGGGAGAGAGAATCAACAAGGAAGTTACCAAAGAGGCCAGCAATAATAGCCACTAAACCATTCCCAAGGAATATAGCCTTGGAGAAAGTGAGTGATAGCCATTGCTGCTCGAAACCTCTCTTGTTGTGCTCAGCAACAAGCCAAGACTCGAAGGCGGAGAAGAGAAGAGAAGTAGCAATACCGCCGAGAACACGACCGAGCATCAAAACTTTGTACTGAGGAGAGTGCTTGGTGATGCAGCTGAGAATGTAGGTAATGCAGTAGGTGATGGAAGCTCTCTTACGACCCCTAAGGAAGAGTAAGTTAATAAGAAGACCATAAAAAGAAGAAGAAGAAAGGGATGATGGTGACTCACTGTTTGTCAGCAAGAGATCCAACAATGGTGCCAAAGAGCATAGAGGATCCGAAACCAGCAATGAAGAGCTGCCCGATCTCTCCCTTTCCGAATCCATAAGTGCTATAGAGATAGTACACATACGGTCCCTGCAACCAGTCCCCAGCTACAAATACAACATTTTCCCCAATCAATTCACCTGATCTATAACAATCAAGGACAAATCAAAAGGATGTACCCATCATGAGTGAGTAAACGAGGAGATAGTTGTTCTTGAAGGAGTTGAAGGCGGAGGAGGTGTTTATACGGTCTTTGTTCGATTTGCTCAGCTCCAGCCCGGCCACGATGGCAGCGAGGCCGCCGAACACCACCAAGTAGAAGATCTCCATTCTCGATCGCCAAGGAAGGAGATGCTGCGATCTGTTTTGTATAGTGTGGTGTGAGATCTGATTTTAACCGGTATATGTACCATTTCGTTTCTTTTCCCTTTCTTTTTTTTAATAAATTTTGAATTTAGTTATTAAATTGATTTGATACTGAGAATTTGCACTCAACAACCAAACAAAAAAATAGAATTCACTAATTAACCAAAATGATATCCCCTTTATCTTTTCTCTTTCTATCTCTCTGTACCTTCTCTCTACAAAATCTGTTTCCTTTTTTGATTTGGTTATTTCACAAATAAACCCTTTGAATAATTATCATACAAATTATCCTTAGTAATATTATAAACAATTATACAGTTGATAATTCTATATGTCTTCCAAAAATTTATACCTAACTGCATTACATGAGCCACTCTATAGAATCCATGCTTAACAATAATTTTTACACCATGCTACAATTTTTTTGTGAGTCTTTTTTACTAATTTACATAATTTCACCTTCTTTGAAACTCGAAACCCTAAGAAGAGTTCCACAAAAAACGAGGTTTTCAATTCTTATATACAATCTGAATATTTTGAGAAAAGGTTTTATCTAGAGGTTTTAATTTGCATAAAAGAAATCATTCTTATATACAATTTGAATATTTTGGCTTTTATTTTGTGAGTTTTATTTAGTGCAATTTTCTTAAAAGATACTAAAATATTAGGGATAAATTATTCCGCATCGGGAATTCAGTGGGACATTAACTAATATATAAAAGGTGAAGGCTAATTTACTTATCGTCAATTAGTTTTAAGTTGGAAGCACATAATAAACGTAAATCTAACATGGTATCAAAGTTGTCCGATGTTGGGTCACTCTGTGGATGTTGTTCCCACAGTTACCCATGCATGAGCGTGAGAGAGATTGTTAATGAATGAAACTAGGTTACACATCTGTAGTTGGAAAATAATTAAATAATATATAAAGAGTTATGGTCATTCCACTTATCATCAATTAGTTTTAAGTTGGAAGCCCATGTTAAGCCAATTGGTGATAAGTAGATTGACTCTAACCTTTTATTATTACTTAATGTCCCACTAAATTCCCGATGTTGGATACTTTATTCATAATACCTCTCCTCGAGATGATGGCTTTTATCGGCCAGAAATCTCGAAATTTAAAAATATTTATACTCGGTCGAACGAACCTGATACGACAATTATACCCGGTCGGAGGGTTAGTTACGACATTTATACCCGGTCGAATAAGGTTATATTAATTAGGGATTTCGGGTATTTAGGATTTGGATTATAATATCACTCGATGTTGGACCATTCCATGGATGTTGTTACCACAATTGTCAATACATGAATGTGAGGGGGAATGTTGATGAATGGAATTAAGCAATATATAAAAAGTTATGACCAATCTACTTATTGTTAAATGGTTTTAAGTTGTAAGTTTATGATAAGTCCGAATTTAACATAAAATGAGATTTTTTACTAAAAGAGTACAAAATGAGTAAAACGATCGTAAGAAGTTTCATGAGTGAGAATTATCTTACCATAACACTACTTTTATGAAGTATTTGGATCAAAACATACATGGGGAAAATTCATAAATAAGTACAATACTTATAAAAATTAGTATGCTTCTTTCAAATATTTGACGCACAATAGGACCGGACTTGGTTATCACTCGAATGGCTTCGTCGACATGAATGATGATTGATGAGAAGAGCGTATCAAGGTATGTATCCCTTTTTCTCTTTCACTTATAAAATAATGAATATTGCTTGGTTTATTATGTTTTGGTTTTTCTTTTAGTTTTTGATGTTAATTACATTTTACGTGAATGTTTATTGTAGTGGAGCTGAATGTTTATATTAGTAGGCTGTGGAATTGAATGTCTATATTAGTGGAGCTAAAAGAATCTAACTCGTTTGTGCTTGCGTGAATGTCTATATTATTTAGTGAAATGTCTTTTTTTATCTCTTACATCAGGAGTGGCATGGAGCTAGAAAGATTAGAGATAAACCATGGGCAAATATGGATTTGATGGAGAAACAATATAGTTCTATCTATATTAGTGAAGCTGAAGGTTATAGTGCTCAGAAAGGGGAAGAGCATTTAGATGATATGATGTTCGGTTCGGTTTTGGAATGCTAATAGCAAAATCTCAAAAGGATCATGGATGTGGAAGAAGTTGTTGAGGTATAGGGAGGTGGCTGAAACTTTTGCTAAAGTAGAGATCAACAATGGAACATCAACTTCATTCTTGTATGATATTTGGAATCCTCTTGGTAAGTTAATCAATTTGACTGGGGAAAGAGGTTGCATTGATCTTGGTATTCCGACAAATGATACGGTAGAATATGCAGTTCAAAATTATCACAGAAGGCGGCACATAGTTGAAAATCTGAAGATATTTGAACAAAAGATTCTTAGGCTGCGAGAAAAAGGACTCTCGGGGAATGATGATGTGCATCTATGGAGAGGCACAAGAGACACTTTTAAGGCTGAGATCAGTACTAAACAGACTTGGCTCCTTACTCGCTTGGCCCACTGTCAACAACTTTGGACTTGCAGCATCTGGTTCAAATATCCTATTCCAAAATACTCCATAGCAGCATGGCTTGCGCATCAAAACAAATTGTCAACAGGAGAGAGAATGAGAAGATGGAATGCTCAAGTTGATACTTCTTGTGTGTTCTGCAATAATTTGAATGAAACTAGAGATCATATATTTTTTTCTTGTTCTTTCTCGAAGGAAGTATGGAGGGGACTAGCTAGGAAGTTTATGGAATCTAAGTTTTCAACAGAATGGAATCTGATTGTAGATTTCATGTATGACTGTTTTCGAAACAAGATCCGATTGTTCCTCATTCGATCTGTGTTTCAGACAACAATTCACTATCTTTGGAGGGAGAGAAATAGTTGAAGGCATGGAGAAAAACAGAAGACCTCAACACTCTTAAGGAAGGCCATTGACAAGTAGATACGAAACAAGATCTCATCTCTTGGAGGAGGAGGAAGTAAGATTATTAAGAACGCAATGGGATGTGGTTTGCCTCTACATAATCTCACGAGTTTCTTTTATTTCCATGTTTGAGCATTGATTTTAGAAATCTCAAAAACAAAGTCACATGCATTGTACAATTTAATTTAACATTCTTTCAAAAAAAGAAAAAAAAATATGATGTTCGGTGAACATATAAACGAATTGGATACTGCATCAGAGTCAAGAAAAGATATCTCTCCATCCACTTTTGCAGCTGATGTCCCTTCATCATCTAATACTAGGTAGTAATTCGAGCTCTGCACGAAATAAGATAGCTATTTTACATGTTTAAGTTATATATTTATGATTATGTATATAGTAATATAATTTGACATTAAACCACACTTAGCCGTTATTGAATGTATAAATAATTAATCAACTAAAGTATGTTACCACTTGATTCTAAATAGTATAATGCAAAGATAAATTAGCTTGGGCCAACATTTGTGGGTTTGCGTTTTTTTTTCCTAGTGGGCTTCCGTTTTTTTTCCCTAGTGGGCTTGCGTTTTATTTTTCCCTAGTGGGCTTGCGTTTTAGTTCAGTCACAGTCGGTGAAATTATTTTATTTTTTTAATTACTTTTCTCAACTTTAATAAAAAAAGATCCAGACTGTGCACAGAATGAACATCATATATAAAAATTATGCTTACACACTTTTCTTATTTTACGTTTTTACATTTTAAAAAACTAACAAAATATTTATTAAATAATTAAAAATAATTAACTATTACATATATAATTAAATTGGCGCAAACACATCAAAGCAATCACTTTTGTTTATTTTTAATCATTTTATTGTAAATAAATAAACAAGGAAAAATTTCTAAAAAAAATGATTCAATTGTAAAAGTATACCCTAAATTCAATCAAATACAAAAGTAACCCAAAAGGCTATTGAAAATACAACAAACTCTTTATGAGCAAACAAAAAGTTATATTCAATTTTACCATTATAACCTTTTCGCGTAAGAAGACTTCCCTATAAGTCTTCTCGTACATTTAATCTTAAAAATAACTAAAAATATGAAAAAAAATTGAAATCATGTAACTATAAATATTAATAAATAATGTAAATTTAAAATACTAAAACTTAATTATTTTCAACATAGATGAGTGAATGTAGATTGAGTCATGATAGTCTTTTGTTTACGTTATGGTAACATATGTTGTAGTATTGTTTGTATTTTTATGGTTAGATTTTTGAATCTAATTTTTTTTTAAAAAAATTGACCTATCTGTTTTTACTTTTCTATATATTAATCATATTATAAGTTGATTTTAAGTTTAATGAATTTTTTTACTATTAAGTTAGTTATTTGATTATAGGGTTTGGAAGAATTCAAGACTTCATAATGCACTAGAAGACTTCCTAAAAGACTTTCCGCTTAAATTTTAGTAGAATTTAAGTTTTCCGCCTAATGCGAAGTCTTCCGAAAGTCTTCCAGTCTTCCACAAGTCTACCAGAAGTCTTCCACAAGTCTTTCAGAAGTTTTCTCACGTATTAGATTTAAATATAATTTATACAAATTCTAAAAATATATATTGCTAGGGAAAAGATCTAAATAATGTAAGTATAAACAATTCTTAATAATGTAAATTTAAGTGAATGTAGATTGAGTCATGATAGTCTTTGGTGTAGGTTTAATAACATATATTATAGTATTTTTGTATTTTTAGGGTTAGATTTTAGAATCTTAATTTCTTTTTAAAATAAATAAATTTGATTTATATGTGTTTATGTTTGAGTATATTATCACTTTTAAAGGTTATTTTAAGTTTAATGAAGTTTGTTTTTGCTATTTACTTAGTTATTTGATTATAGAGTTCTGGATGATTTTGAGAAGACTTTATAAGAAGTCTTCTAAGAAATTATGTACTAGAAGACTTCTATGTAAGTCTTCCGTTCGAATATTAAATCTAGGGTCTAGGAGATTTTTGGGAGAGAGAAAACTTCTCAGAAAGTATTCTATATCGAAAATATTTAACCTAATTGAGATTTTTGTCTTCACATCTAAAGACAATTTATACATTCTATTTTCTCCTCTCAAATACTGTAACAAAATATAATGTTTCTCACTCTAAAACTCTCCAACCTCTCTTTCATCTCTTTAGACTTGTGAACACCTAACTTTATATTCATTTTTCATTTTTTTCTTATGTATTCTCACTAATTTATCTTTTTTTTGCAGATTTTTCATTACATGGTTCTCTCATCTTTCACTCTTTTAAAGGTGGATCTTTAAATTTTGAATATGTATTTTGGTGTGTTTTATATGTTAGACTCTAAAAAGTTGTATATTCAACTTAATGTAACAAGGTTAAATGTATGACTTTTTAATATCTCTTTTGTGTTTGTGATAGTATTCAATGGTTAAAGGTTTGTCCTTTTCTTTTTGGATGAAAGAGAAGAAGATAACACAACAGTTTATGTAGGTGAAACCTCTAGAGGTATTAACAAGTTTAAAGGTTTGACTTTTTTGATTCCTCTTTTATTTTTGATAGTGTTATTTGGTTAAGAATCTGATCTTTTCTTTTTGGTATGAAGGAGAAGAAGAAAATACTTAGAAAGACTTTGGAAGACTTCTCGAAGACTTAGTAAGACTTCTCGAAAACTCTTGGAAGACTTCGAAAAACTCATGCAATACTTTAAAAGATTTTTTAGTAGACTTTTCAAAAGATTTCTCAGAAGAATTCTTGGTCCCAAGAAGTTTTCTAACGGATTTTATGTTGGAAGACTTCCCATTTGTAATTCTTTTGTTTGTGGTATGTTTAATGATTATTTGATGTATCTAGGTTTTTACGTGTTTAGTTGTCTGTTTCTGTTATGTTTTTCTCGGTTATTCGTTTGTTTTTCGTTGTGTTTCAGGTAAATAGGTAATAAAGCACGTTAGGAACAATTGGCAACTACATACTGGATTTCTGAAGAATTCCGTACCAACCCGAAGGAGTTAGAGCAAGAAACGAACAACGGATCAAGCCGAAAGACGAGCCACAAAGTCCAATCGATCGATGGAGGTTTACTATAAAAACCCATCGATCGATGCAGAACTGCGGAAGAAGCCGAGCTAAAGTAATCGATCGATTGCACAATGCAATCGATCGATTGAGCCAAACTCCAATCCACCAAACTTCACTAGCATCGATCGATTCATTTTTATTCCAAAAATGAATCGATCGATTGGAGTCCTGCGGCCACCAACTTCACCAACCCAATCCCACTTCACCAAGAACTCCACTTGACAGCTGCACCAACTCACCCTTTCATTATTATGTCTGGAGCTTTTGGAGGCCTTCACCTGTGTATAAATAGAGGGGTTGCATCCCATCCCAAATCATCCAATCTCATCTCACTCTAACCCCATCACAACACAATCTATTCTACATCTATCTTAGTTTTATTCTTGATTTAAGTTCTTGTTGTTGTTGAAGTTTGAAGTTATATTTGAAGTTTGAAGTTTGAAGTTCATCGAATACTTGAAGAGAAACTCTTTCTCTTCCTAGAGAAGCTTTCTAAATCCCTTTACTCTATTGCTTTTATGAAATCTATTATGTCTTGTGTTTCAATTAATATGTGTGAGTAATCTATTAGTTAGGCTAAGGTGATTCAAGGGAATTCATGAATCACTGAAATTAATGTGTTAATCAAGGGAAAATAATCATCTGGTTCTTCATCTATATTAATCTTAATGCTTGAATTAGAAGGTACACCTAGTTCATGATTAATAGGAAATTAACACACCAAAAGTGATAGTTAAAATCCCGAAAAGAATCTAGATGAGCAAAGTTCTGTAACCAACGAGAGTTGTTGTTATAGACTTTGTGAACATATCGAACCTGTTAAGAATGCATGTTTAGGATTATGAATATGGCGAGAGTTGATATTTGAAATTCTATAACATAGGGTTTAGTACTGCGAGAGTAGGCTAAACTATTTGAAGTTGTTTGAGTTCAAGAACGGTTCTAAATCATATTCCTTGATTAATACTTGTTTCATGATAAATGTATTTCCCGAGAATCACCCAAAGCCTAACGCCTTTTAAATTATAAATCAAATTTAAATCATTAGCAATTGTGACAAACGAACAAACAAACCAAAACCCCTCATATCTGTTCTAGCTTGACATTACTCCCAAAGTTCCATAGTGTAACCTTGGTCCTTGTGGATTCGATCCCTAAGTACTACCGCGCATTACCGTGCACTTGCGGTTGGTTTTTAGTGGTAAAACCTGAGCACATCAAGTTTTTGGCGCCGTTGCCGGGGACCAATAGCGTTACCTTTGAAACTAGGATTGGAGTCTAGTCTAGAACCCTATTACAAAAATAAAAAAATATATTTTCGATATTACTAATAAACTCTTTCTTGATTTTCTTGTGAGTGTCTCAGGTATATGAACACGAGGAGCCGAAGTTCTGAAGAACTAGCGGTCGTTTCCAACGAAGAACTTGCAAGAATAGAAAGAGAGAACAACAGAAGGAGAAGAAACATGGCTGGAATACATAACCAGCATGGCGAACCCCAAAACATCCAAAATCTTCCTATAGATGATGATCAAAACGCTGCTGCTGCTGCTGCCGGAGTGTTCAGACAACCCCAACCCCTTCCTAATCCAGGACAGAGACGAGATCAACCTCGCCCCATTGGAGCTGTCGACACTCCGCACACCTATTACCATAACCGATCAGCAATACAACCTCCTCCGATCAACAAGCAAGACTACGAGATCAAACCTCAAACTATAGCTCTGGTCAGACAAAGCATGTTCTATGGTCTCCCGTCCGAAAGCCCTATGGATCATATAGAGACCATTGAGGAGATCAGCAGCACAACAAGATCAAATGGAGTTCCCGCTGATTATTTACGGTGCAAGCTGTTCTCATTCTCTCTTGGAGACAAAGCGATGAGATGGCTGAAATCTCTACCTCCAGGATCTATCACAACATGGGAGCAATGCAGAGCCATCTTCCTGGACAAATTCTACACCAAACAGAAGACGGCCAGTCTAAGGAGCAAGATCACTAGCTTCAGACAAAATGACTCTGAACCAGTGAGTGAAGCGTGGGCAAGATTTAAAGAGTACCAAAGAGAGTGCCCGCATCATGGATACTCAGACGAGCATATCCTCAACATCTTCTATGATGGAGCAAGCTGGAATGTCAAGAACTCTCTCAACGCAGCCAGCAATGGAGATTTCATGACGAGGAACCAAGAGGAAGCTTACACTTTGATAGAGAACCTTGCCACAAGCTCCAGTAACCTGAATGAGGAGTATGATAGATCAAGGAAAGGAGGAAATTTAGAGAGCAAGAAGCTAGAAGAGATGAGCGCAAAGATCGACATGCTTATGCAAAGAGATCAAAGGGCGGTCAATGCCGTTGAAAGTTATGGCGAAGGGGCTTTCTACTTTCCAAATCAAGAGCCACAAGATCAACAAGCTGCAGTCAACTTTGTGGATGGCCAAATTCTTGAACAACAACCTGTGAACTACATTGGTGGACAGAACTATCCACAAAACAGAGGATTCCAACAACCAGCTTTTGGACAGAACCAAGCACCAAGGATCCCGCAGGGACAGCAAATCTATCAACACCCAAACTACGGGCAGAACCGGCCATTTGGGCAAAGCTTGGGGCAAAACCGTAACCAGAACGCAAACTTCAACCAAGGAGGGTACCAACAGGGGCAACCTTTCAACTCTTTCCAACCGCAGAATCAAGCCCAAGTTCAAACCGGTGGAAGCTCTGTTCCAGCTGCTCAAGAATCTAAGCTTGAGGCAATGATGCAACAGTTGATTCTCAACCAGCAGAAATCAGCCACAGAGATCAACAAGAAGGTCGACACCATATTCCAAGACATGAACAACAGATGGGAATCTCTTTCCGCACATGTCAAGAAGCTGGAGACTCAAGTTGCTCAAACCGCAGAAGCAGTCCAGAGACCAAATGGAGTTCTTCCTGGAAGAGGAGAACATAACCCAAGAAAAGACCACTGCAACGTTGTCATCTCTGCTGAAGATGAAGTGCCAGATCATGTGAGAGAGGTGGACGAGATTGAAAGACTCCTCTATGGATCTGCACTTGTGCAGGATGAGGTACACATTGTAGCCAAGGCTGATGCTCAAACCGTGGAGAAGGTTGAGGAAAAGGTTGTGCAGCCAATTGGAGTCGGAGCTACGATATCACCTTATGAAAAACTCCCATATCCGAAGAAGGTTATCACTAAAGCTCAAAAGAAGGTCATCTGCAAATTCAGAAAAGACTTAAGTGACATCGGAGTTAAGCTTCCAGAGCTTAATACAATGCAAGAAGCCTATGTCCAAATGATGCTCATCAAGGACATTCTAGATCACAAAGAAGAAGTAGCGGAGCTTCTAGACGTCTCTACAGCAATGATCGATCGACAAGTCCCACCAAAGTCTCTCCCTAAGCTAGAGTCACCAGGGAAGTTCACACTGTCTTGTTCCCTTGGTAAAATAACCATGAATGATGCTCTTGTGGATAGTGGTGCCAATGTCAATGTCATCTCAATGGAAATGGTGAAGAAACTCGGTATTGAAAGCATGGAGCCAAACAAAACCTCTCTCATGTTTGGGGATTCGTCTTCTACAACCCCCACAGGCCTCATCAAGAATTTTCCTTTGAAAATTGGAGGATGCACGATCCCTATAGACCTCACAGTTGTAAAGATGGCAACTACGAAGAGAGTTCCTTTGGTCCTTGGTACTCCATTTCTCGCAACAGTTGGAGCATGTATTGACTTCTCAAATAAGAAGGTCACACTCCTCAATGTCAACAAGGCTGTCTCCTACCCGATCCAATCTTCAATGGATGCTGGTTATTGTGGAACAATTACTTGTGAAAACACATCACTCGAGAAGGAAGTAATACCCTATGGTGAAGTTGTGTTATGGAGTCACGATGGAAGCAAGTTTGTGGAGAACGGTCAACGTCTCAAACCACACCTCGCCTACACTGAACCCCCTGGAAGAGAAGACGATGTCTCCCTGGGAGAACCGACCCAAAGTTAAAAGAGCCAATTGAAAGTCAAGCTAACGACTGTAAACAAGCGCTTGGTGGGAGGCAACCCACCGGTAAGTGTGAGTAAGTTTTATTTTTGTTTTAAAAATATAAAATTATATACTAAAAAAAAATATATATAAAATAAAAATATGAAAATATATATATATAAAAAAAAAATAAAAAAAAAATAGGGTGTTTTAGGTTCCAGTTCGAGTGGGGCACGCAGGCAAACGAAGAGATCCAAAAGGACTGAGGACACCGGTACATCTGGAGCTGCAGATGAGGACTAAAGCTATGGTCATATGTTCTTTTCCCGCGCTATTTTATCTTTTTATTGACGTTTTTATGATTTGATTTTTCAGTGGTTACACCAGGGACGGTGTAAACTAAGTCTGGGGGGGAAGTACTTATCGTACTCTCATTTTGAGTCTACTACTTATTTCTTTATCATTTTCATTGAGATTTTTTTTTATGTCTTTGTGTGATTTATTTTAATTCGTATTTTGCTTTGCCTTGCTAAACAACCTAATAACTAATATCTGAGTACCATTCTTTGAGCTACAAACTGCAGATTGTGAAACATGGAAAGAAACCACAAAACTTTGATCAACCAACATCCATGCTTGCAAGAATAACCAAAGGATCCAAACTGACCGACCACTCAAATCTACTCAAATTCTTCTCATCTTGGGGCTTGGAATACACATGATCGGAATCTCTCTTCAGGACTAAGGAAACAACGAAGTCTATACCAATCCGGTTCCCCTCTCTTTCCCCTTCAATAAAAAGAATAAAAGAAGATAAGTAAATCATCTACAACTTTTAAGAAGTAAACCAAGACAAAAATCAACTTGGGAAACATGATGATAAATCATAACTCAATATGATTTGAAGGATAAAGGTCAAAAAGAAGTGATCACGGCTTGGTGGCTACAACCATTAAGACTTGCATCATGGAAGCCTGTCCAAAATCTCGGTCAATTAAAAAAATACCAAGTACCCTCGAAATAAAGGGAGACATTGACTGAGTGGAGCGAGAAGAAAGAGGGGAAAATGAACCGGAAAAGACCAATCGCGTTGTCAAAAGCCTGAAAGAGTAAGAATCCATGAGTCTTTTGATCGATATCCCCAAGATGAGACCGCACCTTAAATTTTAAAGGTCGGCAGTGGAAACTTTGGACACTTCTTGCAAAAGCTGTGGTTTGAAGATAGTTGAGAAATAAGGATGGGGTAAAAGTACGTGGAATCCTTCCTAAATGTTGGTACTAACTGATGTGGTTTAAAACCAACATATGGTGAAAATGGTTGTTTGTAGGTATTAACTGTTTTTCTTGTCGGATATTTGCTTGAGGGCAAGCAAATGTTCAAGTCTGGGGGAGTTTGATGTATCTAGGTTTTTACGTGTTTAGTTGTCTGTTTCTGTTATGTTTTTCTCGGTTATTCGTTTGTTTTTCGTTGTGTTTCAGGTAAATAGGTAATAAAGCACGTTAGGAACAATTGGCAACTACATACTGGATTTCTGAAGAATTCCGTACCAACCCGAAGGAGTTAGAGCAAGAAACGAACAACGGATCAAGCCGAAAGACGAGCCACAAAGTCCAATCGATCGATGGAGGTTTACTATAAAAACCCATCGATCGATGCAGAACTGCGGAAGAAGCCGAGCTAAAGTAATCGATCGATTGCACAATGCAATCGATCGATTGAGCCAAACTCCAATCCACCAAACTTCACTAGCATCGATCGATTCATTTTTATTCCAAAAATGAATCGATCGATTGGAGTCCTGCGGCCACCAACTTCACCAACCCAATCCCACTTCACCAAGAACTCCACTTGACAGCTGCACCAACTCACCCTTTCATTATTATGTCTGGAGCTTTTGGAGGCCTTCACCTGTGTATAAATAGAGGGGTTGCATCCCATCCCAAATCATCCAATCTCATCTCACTCTAATCCCATCACAACACAATCTATTCTACATCTATCTTAGTTTTATTCTTGATTTAAGTTCTTGTTGTTGTTGAAGTTTGAAGTTATATTTGAAGTTTGAAGTTTGAAGTTCATCGAATACTTGAAGAGAAACTCTTTCTCTTCCTAGAGAAGCTTTCTAAATCCCTTTACTCTATTGCTTTTATGAAATCTATTATGTCTTGTGTTTCAATTAATATGTGTGAGTAATCTATTAGTTAGGCTAAGGTGATTCAAGGGAATTCATGAATCACTGAAATTAATGTGTTAATCAAGGGAAAATAATCATCTGGTTCTTCATCTATATTAATCTTAATGCTTGAATTAGAAGGTACACCTAGTTCATGATTAATAGGAAATTAACACACCAAAAGTGATAGTTAAAATCCCGAAAAGAATCTAGATGAGCAAAGTTCTGTAACCAACGAGAGTTGTTGTTATAGACTTTGTGAACATATCGAACCTGTTAAGAATGCATGTTTAGGATTATGAATATGGCGAGAGTTGATATTTGAAATTCTATAACATAGGGTTTAGTACTGCGAGAGTAGGCTAAACTATTTGAAGTTGTTTGAGTTCAAGAACGGTTCTAAATCATATTCCTTGATTAATACTTGTTTCATGATAAATGTATTTCCCGAGAATCACCCAAAGCCTAACGCCTTTTAAATTATAAATCAAATTTAAATCATTAGCAATTGTGACAAACGAACAAACAAACCAAAACCCCTCATATCTGTTCTAGCTTGACATTACTCCCAAAGTTCCATAGTGTAACCTTGGTCCTTGTGGATTCGATCCCTAAGTACTACCGCGCATTACCGTGCACTTGCGGTTGGTTTTTAGTGGTAAAACCTGAGCACATCATTATTATGTGTACTTTTTTTTATTATGAATTATTTTGTAAATTTGAAAATATGTTAATGAAAATAATTAGTAAATATGTTGATGTCTACAATATTATTTTTTCAAAGTGCTTGACATAATTGAAACTACATAACAAAAAATATTTTAACTATACTACCCAAAACGAATAAAAATTTAGTCAAATTCACTACAAACTAAGAGAAAAGACAAGAAAACTTAGTCAAATTCACCAAAGATCAAAAAATACATAAGTTTCAGTAGAAAAAGTTAAGTCTTCTCTCAGAAGACTTATGGAGATGTTTTTTCTCAGAAGACTTCTGGAGATATCTTCTCGGAAGCGGAGAATTTAAGCGGGAAACTTAAATTTTAAGTGAAAATTGGAATTTTAAATTTCATAAAAACAAATAAAAAGTATAAGATATAAGAAGACAAATTACACCACATGACTTGACACTTTTGAAATTTAGAAAATATGTATTGAAGTTACTTAACAAATTTTACAAAAAAACGAACGTAGGAAACTTCACTGTAAGTCTTCACACGAAAGACTTCCATGTAAGTTTTCTTAGTTTAGCTAGAAACATTAATAAACATGAATGTTTTCAACCTCATAATTATCACCAATTAAGTTATGAATTTTACTCAGGAGTCTCAATATTGACTAATACACATGAATTAACAAGAAAAAAAAACAAAATTCATTTTACGTTTTGAGAAAATTGAAGTTTAATAAAGATTGACATAAGAAGTCTTCATTTGTAAATATTGACTTACTTTTGAATTTGATTTTTCCAAAAATCTCAGAAAAGAATTCTAGAGAAGTCTTCAACGATAAAAAGATTAGTTTTGCAATTGACCAAAGTTTGTCAAAATTTTAAGTTTTAATAGAAGACTCTAGAGAAGTCTTTTTACATTCACATGAAATCTTCTCACTGTCGCAAGAAGTCTTCCTATGTTACTTTTGCAATTGACTATACTTGACTTTTTCAGAGAAGACTTCTCTTGGAACCAAAGGTTTGACCAAAAACCATAAATAAATTTGAGAAAACTTCTCAAGTAGTCTTCCGTCTTCCGGCAGAAGACTTCTCAAGAAGTCTTCCGGTAGAAGACTTCTTCTTCTCGTAAATATTTTTAGTATTAATTGTCAATTGCAAAAGTAACTCACGCAGACTTCTTGTGACAGTGAGAAGACTTCATTAAACAGTAAAGAAGACATCAATAGAAGTTAAATTTCTAACAAACTTTGGTCAATTGCAAAATTAATTTATTTATCCGAGAAGACTTCTAGGGAAGTCTTCTCGATTCTCCCTGTTTTTTCTGTTAGCAAAGAAAAGGTAGAAGACTTCCCTAGAAGTCTTCTATAAAAAACACAAAAAATGTCAATTGCAAAACTAACATATGCATTGACCAGATGACTTCTTTAGAAATATTCTCGTAGGAGAAGACTTCTAAAGAATTATTCTTCACGAATAAATCTGGAAAAAAAAATCAATTTCATATCTTGAACCCATGAGATGATTTGTTTGTCTTCTCTAAACTCATAGAACTTCACTAAGAATGCTATCAACTCATTAGTGACCAATAATCATGAGTTTCAATGTCTTTATGAACCTTACAAAGTTTCAAATCAAAATCTTAAATTTTTTGGATGAATTTTTAGGGAAAGTGAAAGAGACGTGGTTTGTGTGGATAACAAATGAGAAAAGAAGAGAAAAAAAATCATTTTTTGTGCATTAAGAGTTTCAAATTGGTTGTTCATGGTGGTTGGTGTGTTGATGGCAATGGCAAGTAAAACACTCATTTAAAAAATAAGTAATGACATTTTTGTGAATAATTCGAACATGTAAGACGGATAAGGTAAATGAAAGGTCCAAAAAAATTATAGGTTAATTTTGCATTTGACTTTTTTTAGTCACATTTTGCAAAATACCCTGATAAACAATCACTGCTATATATTTTGTATTGATATATTTAAATTAAAATGAATTAATATATAAATGTAATATATTTTAAGATATATATATCTACTGAATTAGACTTCTTAATTATATGGGTTTATAACAAAAATTATAAAATCGTGATAACAAAATTTTTCAGTGTAAGCCTTTAATAATTTATAATCATTATTGAAATTACTGAAAATTTCAAAATTAAAATTTTAAGTTCTCAAATATCATTCAATGAATCTTGAAATTAAAAATATTTATATTTTATATGATATTTACTTTAATATAAATATACATATATATATATGTATATATATGTATATATATGTATATATATGTATATATATATGTATATATATATTATTTTCAATATCTATTAAAAAGTTTTTATGATTATTTTATATATTTTCTAATAATTGGTAACAATTTTTTTGAATATGATTTAACAGTTTTAATAATTTATAATTATTTAAAAAAAATTCAGACTGTAACTTATACAAAAAGTGTGAATTTTATCATATGATTCATATAATTGTTTATTTTATGTTTATAATAAAAAAATATAAATGATGGATGATACAAATATTGTTATCAAATCTTTATGAGCTATTTGGGTTCTAACCTTTAGAGACTTCAAAGATTTTAATTCTACAAAACGGCTCTTCAATACATATACACAAACTTAGTTTTCTTGACAGTGTAGAACATATAATTTTCTTCAAATTTAGGGAAGAATATTATTTATAGAATTTCGCTAACCATCTACTTAATTAACTTCCTTGTTTCATGAAATATAACTTTACTCAAAGTAAGAGAAATTTATAGTTTACTGAATTTCACTGATGCTACAAGTACTTAGAAAACGAGTAAAAACAACAGTAAAAGAAGTTCTACATCATCTACTCGATGGAGATTTGTATGGTATACACTCGAGACTACTGTGAGAAAACTATTCCAAGAAAAAGATAAGACGGAAGACTGGAGGAGAATGATTAAAGTTTTATGCTTTCATGAATACCTTTGACTTATTTTTGGATATCAAGTTTTAGTACTAAAACTTGATATGTTATAAATATGAGTTACTTCGTTTCTATGTTGTTTATACACCTGTTTGGGTTTTTGAACGTATTGCTTATGATGATATGTTCTGTAGTACTGTAAAATTTGGGATTTGAATGGGTCCTAACCATTAGAAACTTCATAGATTTTAATATTACAGAGTTCTAATAAATGGAGGGCATAACAACATTAAAAGAACTTATAGTTTACTTGATAAACCCTCTACTCCATGGAGATTTGTATGTTCAATACCAATATACTATTCCAACAAAAACCTCTGAAGATATCTCAAGACCCCGTCAAGTAACAGAGATCCCCAGCCGTCTGAGTCTACTATCGAAAACCCAATCTTCTCAAGAACATCCTCACCGTTAAAACTCGGCTTGACGTCACCTACTAGCTTGCGATTACACTTGTCCTCAAGTTTATCGGTGAACCACCCATTTTTTGTGTCCAACGATCTTGTAGTATCAGCTAGAGTGAAGAACTTTCCCTTGTGCATGACTTGCCACGTCATCCTGACGTCTTCTTCACCGGCAGTGATAACTGCGTTGCTTACGTCAACTTCCACTTGGAATTTGTCGTTAGGACCAAACTCGAGATCTTGACCCTTCTTGTAAACTGATGCTTTCTTGGTTTTGGTGGACACGTGGAAGATGAAGCTGAGATCAGAGAGGGATATCTTGACGAGTTCCGCCACTTGTTCCTTGCGGCGGCGTTTGGCGTCTCTTTCAATGGCGGAGACAAGTTCTTTGCACGAGATGTTGTCCTTGTTGTTTTTCAGTATGATCTCATAAGGAGAAGAGCGTTGTGAGGATCTTGAGGTTAAGAGAGCCTTCCATAGATCGTCCGAGGAGAAACACTCTGACCACGTGGTTGAGACGCAAGAGGCTACGGCGAGAGTCTCGGGGTCCATGTAAGGGCCAAGAACGCATAGAGCCTCCCAAGAAGGTGGACGCGGCTTGGTTTGTTCATGCTCGTCGTTACGTTTGCGTTTCAAGGGGTTCTGTTTCATAGTGGCAACAAGGACGGAGGCGGAAGGAGACATGTAGAAGTTAGCTGGTTTTTTGTAAATTACTTTTTTAGTTTGGACTGGTTCTATGTGTATTGATGGTCGCTATTTATAGTACTTTGGGTTTACTATCTCAAAAGGAAACATGTAACAACAAATGGCAAGTTTTCTATTTATAATAAAATCCAAAATAAAAATTGGATCTTGCTATATCTCATATGTTCGGATCTATGTGAAAACTAACTAACTTTTGTTATCACCTTCTGTCTTTCCAATTTCAAAAGGAACGGAGTAGATCAAATTTTATATTCTGATTGTTTTTTTTTCTTAACATTAGTCAAATTACTGATACTCATCATATAATATCTATTTTATTAATTTTGATGAACAATTTTAAAAACATTCATTCCACGATGTAGCTCTCCCTGGATCAACATGGAATCGAATTTCAGTTTTGGTGTAAAAGTTTTTAAACTTTGACCATTAGACCATAATACTTTCACATTCTTATCGTTTAAGCTAACGACTTTAGATAAATTTTAAAAGTAATTAATTCATGAATAATTGTGTATGTTTATTTGTTTAACGAAGCTGCAAAATCAACATGGACAGTAAGAGAAAGTTGCGTGAGCAACATGCACATACCATGGTTCAAGTGACAATATCTAGTTTATTCTTTTGTGATCATATGTAGTTCATATCAAATTTTCATGCACTGCTTTTTTCTTTCGAAATATATTGATTCATACATAAACATCATCACTACAATCACTGACATAAATAAAAGCAACTAACACAATCTAACAATTCTAAAAGAGGAATATGATACATATAGAGACTGTCCTCTCCCCCTCCCAAAAAAAAAAAAAATACTTCAGTCTCATTTGTCCTCTTCTCTGTTATTGACGGTCGCTATTTGACTATTTTTAAGTTTGACTAACGAAACAAACTTAGCATCTCAGATAATTATATCTATATTTGATTTTATGCTTGAGAAATAAAAACTTTGTGTGTATATCATACTTCTCAGTTAATAATTATATTATCTCATATAAATATCTATATTTTGGTTTTAATTATAGTATTAGTATCTCATATAGAGAGAAAATGTGTATACTGCCCAAAAATAGCTGTGTAGAAATTAAAAGGAAAAAATGGAGAAAGCTTCAAAATGTTTGTGAATATAAAATAATAGTTGAATCATAACTAAGTTTAGTTCATTTTAATGCTTGTGAATATAAAATAATAGTTAAATCATAACTAAGTTTAGTTAATTTTTTATTTATCTTGCTATCCCAAATTTCCTTCTTATATTAACAATCAATCTTCTATTTCAGTATTTCTAACTTCATCCTACATTTTATTGTTAATGTATATAGTCAAAATACATTATATATTTAAACATAAATTATATAATAGTTTAAGTCAAATATTTTATTTTTGTAAAAACTCGGGTACACAAAAATAAAATGTCAAAGAAAGTGACAAAAAATCATAAGACAAAGCAAATGAAACAAAACAATTCTAAAACATTTGATAAATTTCCTTACAAAAATAAAACAAATAATTAGACTTATCGTGGATAAAAGATGTTATTTTCTATTTTTTCATAGATTTCACATTAATTTTCAT